>VONZ01000329.1:600000-765234 GCA_012976165.1 Labeo catla | reverse complement strand
GCTAGATGATTGATGGGATATATATTTGCTTTATGATGGATGGATGGATGGATGGATGGATACTAGATGTATCATGTTTATGTATCAGATATATCCGATCTGATATTTTCTTCAGTTTAAAAACACATGCATGAAGAATTCATGATTTCACCTCTGGTGTGTTATTCATTATCATTATATTTTAGTTAATAACGCAACTCATTATTAGCAATTCACACGCTGCAATTAGGTCGCCACTTGTTTCACTATCCAATTTATTCATTATTTTACCTTTGTTTTATAAGATAAAGCTTCTGTTCAAAATCTGACACCAAATTCTGTCTCAAAGGGGTATCAGTTAAATATGGACAAATTGTAGGTCTGTCTGGAACTTAAGCAATTGTGAGCCCATTTTTGCAGGCAAGACATGACTCAAAAGATTATTAGGCACTAGAAGCAAGCATATGAGAATCATTACCTCCTTGGCTCTGTCATTTTCCATCGACACAATAACAAGAAGAACAGGCTTCAACCTAATGATGTGGTGATCACCAGCTACACGCAGAATTACTGGCCATAGTGCGCTGATTGAATAGCAAGATAAAAATAGCGAACGTTTCTCATGATAATTGATAGCAGAACAGCTACTCGATATCTCATAGGTATGGGAACCTTTCACATGTGGTGTTATTGATTCAAATAAATGGATATATACAGAAAAGAAAACTACTTGCAAGGAGCCCATTAGTGAAATACAATACAAACAAAACTGCAGTGCAAATCAGCACGGTGCTATTGCATTGGACAGCTGGGATTTCAAAGGTGTTTCTTCCGCTCAATCTGTGTACAGACAACTTCTAAGTTCCCAGATGAAATGCTGTTATTGTGAATGCGAGCTCGCTCATTCCCAAGGTTTGTGCATGACTTATTGAGAAGGTTAGAGGGGCAGGTGCAGCTTTGACCTTCTTCTGAAAAGACCCGGCCTCCACAAACGATACAAAACATGAAAGCTTTTCTATCCAGCGCTGTCAGAGTGCAAGCGTTCTTGTATAATGCAGTACACCAAACTCTTTGAAAAAAGGCCAAAGCATAAAAAAGAAGAACTGAGAACAGTTGCAAGGTTGGTCAGCTTATGGGTTTCATAGATGTTTGGGTTTAATTCATTCTTCGAAAACCAGAGCTGATCAGTTTTCCTGATGAGTCAATCAGTGCGGGACTCCGATCGATCAGTTAAGTGCTTAGTTGCCACAAAACCTGCAAGCGATGTTAGCGGGAAAGGTGATTGATGATTCATCTATAGGCATGTTTACACAGATCTTGTGTGATTGGTGGGAATCAACATTGCAGAACATGAGGAGAGTGTCACATTATAGAACCGTGCTTGACGGGTCAATCATGAATCTAGTCAGAATCAGAGACATGAGTGGAAACCTGTCACGGCAGGAAGACAGATAGATCAAGTACTTATTGACATTTGTGCTTCCAATTAATCGGATACAAGATTGTTTCAGCAAAGCCAAACCCTAACGTTGTGCAGTTGGAGTTTTTATGTTACTAGATCAAAAGAGCACAAGCCTAAATCTCTAGTCCCCATACATGGCTCAGTTCCCACGACTGTAAGGAAATAATTAATTTATAAATAATTTAAATAAGAAAATAAATAGCTAAGTGATAAGGTATTTTAACAGTGCATGCCTTAACAATTATGTTTTAATTAAGGTTGGCGGATATATTTATGCATTTAACAGATGCTTTTATCCAGAGCGACTTACAAAAGAGGAACAAAGCAATTTGTCAAAGAGCCAACAATAATCGTAATACACAGTGTCGGGTTTATTATACACTTAGATTAGGAAGCAAGCTAGACAAGAAATGCAGAGAAGAGTTTTGATTTATATAAATAGTTATTTTAACTTTGTTTTATCTTTTTCTTCAGACATTAACTGTAGAATTTAAAAATATTAAGTATCAACCTATTAAGTCTGTGGTGTTTATACATTACATTTTAAAACTTTGCGAACAGGATGATTTTTTAAAAATTATTTTACTTTATTCAGCAAGGACACATTAAACTGATGAAAGTGACAAGTAATGTCGCTAATCATTTCTAATAAATGTTGTTCTTTTGAATGTTTTAATCTTTAGAGTCCTTAAAAATGTATCACAGTTACACAAAAATATTTTCTATTTGAATTTTTCTGGATTTAATTTAGGCTTTATTTTAATGGTTAAATGAAAAATATATAAAGTCAAAAGCATGTCTAATTGAAATCATGAAACATAAGCAATGTAACAGAAAAAGTGTAAAGTTTAACAGAAATACTAGTGCTGGGCAACGATTAATCATGATTAATCGCATCCGAAATAAAAGTTTTTGTGTACATAATATATGTGTGTGTACAAATAAAACATTGAATTTTGAAAAAAAGAAAGTATTTCATAGGGCCTTAAAAATTAAATTTTTAGTGCTGGGAAATGATTAATCATGATTAATCACATCCAGAATAAAAGTTTTTTTGATATTATGTGTGTGTGTGTGTGTGTGTGTGTATGTGAGCACCTGGTATTTATCACGTTATGGGGACCAAATGTCCCCACAAGGATAGTAATACCAGTAAATTTTGACCTTGTGGGGACATTTGTGAGGTCCCCATGAGGAAACAGGCTTATAAATCATGCAGAATGAGTTTTTTTGAGAAAGTAAAAGTGTGCACAGTCTCCTGTGAGGGCTAGGTTTAGGTGTAGGGTAGGTGTAGGGCGATAGAAAATAGGGTTTGTACAGTATAAAAACCATTACGCCTATGGAATGTCCCCATAAAACATGTAAACCCAACATGTGTGTGTGTGTGTGTGTGTGTGACCCTGGACCACAAAACCAGTCTTAAGTCGCTGGGGTATATTTGTAGCAATAGCCAAAAATACATAGTATGGGTCAAAATTATTGATTTTTGTTTTATGCCAAAAATCATTAGAATATTACATAAAGATCATGTTCCGTGAAGATATTTTGTAAAATTCCTACTGTAAATATATCAAAGCTTAATTTTTGATTAGTAATATGCAATGTTAAGAAATTTATTTGGACAACTTTAAAGGTGATTTTCTCAATATTTTATTTTTTTTGCACCCTCAGATTCCAGATTTTCGAATAGTTGTATCTCAGCCAAATATTGTTATATCATAGCAATATATATCAATGGAAAGCTTATTTAGTCAGGTTTCAGATGATGTATAAATCTCAATTTGGAAAAACTGACCCTTGTGACTGGTTTTGTTGTCCAGGGTCACATATATATATATATATATATATATATGTATATATAAATATACACATACATGTATATATTTATGTATATGATATATATGTAGATATAAAAAATTATATGAACATAAATATATACATGCAAATACATGTAAATATTTTCAAAATATTATAAAATATCAACTAATATGAGTCTATATATATACATATATGTACATAATAAATAACACAAAAACTTTTATTTTGGATTATATACATTTTTTTTAATTACTTTTTAAGGCCCTATGAAATACTTTTTTCTGAAATTCAGTTTAGTTTTTATTTGTTATTTTTAACAAACTGTGTTTTCCATTTGAATGTTTTTTATTGCATTTTAATAATCAAAAACATCTCTAATTAATTGATTGTATTTTTAAAAAAAGTTATAATTATTATTTTATATATTATTAATATTATTTTATATTATAATTATTCTATGAATAAAATGTTAAATTATTATTTTATTTATTTATATTTAATAACTAATTTTTCTGCTAAATATTCCTTAAAAATAATGTTTTAATAATAATTTTACCATTAGTAGTAGTGCTATCATTACGTTAACTAATACATTTCTGTCACACAAACCAAACTTTTATTTTGACAGGTTGCTTTGAAGACCTGTAAGTCTCTGTAAATGATATGACGATAGTTTTTCTCAAAGGAAACTGTAAAAATCTCTTGAAGTGACTCTCAGAGCAGTTTATGTGTTCATGTATTCATATATTGCGAAGGCAGAGGCTGAAAACACGAGTGTCACACATGCTTCAGTATGTGTGTAGTAAACAAAACTGTGCATCTGCGCCATTTAATCACACAGAGACAAGCAGAACATGCAGGATTCATATTTAAATTGTATTTTGTGGCTTAATATTCATTGTCACTAGTCCATGTCGCATTTTGATTTAAGTGTACTGACCTACTTTTGATTTATTCATCCAAAATTTGGCGCATTCAGTGACATTCCGCAGTAAATTCCGTTTTTATGACTGGATTCCGCAAATAAATCAGCATTTTAGAGTGATTTCTAAAGGATTGTGTGAGACTGAATTCAGCTTTGCATCTCAGGAATAAATTACATTTTTAAATATATTCAAATAGAAAACATATATTCAAATAGAAAACACTTACAGTAAATTGTAATAATACTTCACAATAGTACTGATTTTACTGTATTCATAGTCAAATAAATGCAGCCTTCGTGAGCATAAAACATGACAAATACTGATATGAGAAACTGTGGCTGCTCTTTTAACAACATGAGCGTGACTGAGGGAAAAAATCTTCAAGTAGACAGTGACAAAGACCATGGAAAGATCTTTGTCATTCAAAAACATACAAATAATATATATGAAAAATGACAGATGAATTAATTGATTAAATCAATTAACTTTTGTCTCTTCAGCAAAGCCTCAGTGGGTTCAGACGATGCGAGACAACGCTTTGTCAATTGAAGAGAGATTGTTCTGGGAGTGTAAGGCCAACGGGAAGCCCAAGCCTTCATACAGCTGGCTGAAGAATGGAGAACTACTGGCAGCCGAGGTAAAAATTCAAGCAGCACACGGAGTAATGGTGTAGCCGTAAAAAGACTGGGTTGGCAGTGCAAAGATCCTTGGGTCAAACCTCAGCAGGGGAGCTCCTGTTAAATGTATATGACAAAGTTGTATTGATTATATAATGCTTAAATCTCTTTGTTGTTTGAGTTGAATGCACAGCTATTTTAAAATTCTTTTCATTGCTGTTCGTCTGATTCACAGGACAGAATCCAGATAGAGAACGGAGCCCTGACAATCAGCGCCGTAAACCTCTCAGATGCCGGCATGTATCAGTGTGTCGCTGAGAACAAACACGGAATCATTTATTTTGGTGCCGAATTGGTGGTGTTAGGTAAGAGAGCCTCCTGTACCTTCCTCATTTCCAATTATCTTGTGCCTTTGTTCACACTGCAGCACCATTCCAGAAAACATGAATCATTTCTACAACATTTCATTACACTGCTTTTTGGTTGCAGCTTTGCATTGGCAGTATAGCATTTAAAAACATTCCAAAAAACAAAATTCTGTACATTATATAAAATGCTTTATAAATGAGAAAATATTTTATTTGTTTGTTTTGTTTTTTAAAACAATAGTAACGAAAACAAAATGATTTTAGAAACAAAATTATAATTTATTGCAGGGAACTTCATGGCAGTCAAAATAAAGTAAATCTGTCCTGAATCTGTGAGAAAAACTGAATTTTCATTCTTAAATTTGGTGCTCAGCTAACATTTTTTTATTATTATTATAATATAATGTTGAAAAAAGTTGATTTGATTTGATTTTATTTTATTTTATTTTATTTTATTGACTGTCATTTAGTTCCCTGGCAGATGTGATAATATATGAATATAATTATTTTTATGTAGGTAAAGCAGTTGGAGAAATATTAAAAATATTAAAATTGGGGAAAATACTGAAAGAATAAAATATTTTTTATTTTATTTTATTTTATTTTAAACTAACGTTAATAAATGTTATATAAATATTGTTTATGTTACCTAATATTTATTTATTTTATTTTTTATTTTATTTTTACTGCCATTCATTTCCCAGATGTGATGATATATGAATAATATTTTTTTAATGTAGGTAAAGCAGTTGGACAAATATTAAAAATATGAAAATTTGGAAAAATATTGAAATAATAAAATATGTTTATATTTTTTATTTTATTTTATTATTTTAAACTAACATTAGTAAATGCTATATAATTATTAACTAATATATATTTTTTTATTTTATTTTATTTTATTTTATTTTAAACTAACATTAATAAATGCAATGTAATTATTGTTTGTATTAACTAATATAGTTTTATTTTATTTTTTAATTCATGACACTTCCTGAAAAAGGCCCTGTTTGAGATTATTTTTCTTTTTTTAATATATAAAAAATATCTTTTTCCAATTAAAAAAAAAAAAAAATCACAGCATTTATTAATCTTTTTTTTTTTTTGTTAATAAAAATGTTCATGTTCAGGTTACTTCACAGCACATTAAGTAATGTATAACAATACAACTTAAAATTTTAATGATGTATTAGTAAGTTTTGAACTTGATATTAGCTATCATTAATAAATGCTATATAATTATTGTTCATGTTATTTAATATAGTTTTATTTTTATTTATTTTTTAATCATGACACTCCCTGCAATAAAATGTTTTTTTTCCATAACTGCTTAAATACCACACATTTCTCATTTGCGAAAAAAAAAAAAAAGTCAACCCTGAAGCAACACTTAATTTGCAAGCTTTTAACAAGTACCACTGAGAACTGTTATAATAGCATGTGGGTGTCATTTACTTATTTAAGACTAGAACAGATAAAGTCTAGAGCACCTTAAAAAAAAAAAGAACTTCTACAGCGTGCTGGAGTTTTTTTATATATATAAAAATGATAGTGAGCAGACTTCGGGTCAGTACTTTTTAATGTAGCTGTGAGTCACTGGTTCAATTGGCACTACAAAGGAATGACTAGTGCGGTTTGTGAGAAAAAAATAAAAAAGGTTGAAACTGCAGTATGACTGATCATGAATATCAGAACACAGCTCTCATCCACTGGCGTGCGCTGAGGTTTTTACAGGCAGATAAACTCTGGAAATGGGCTTACACACCAAGGAGCTGCCCTCTTTTCAACATTTCCCATAAGAACATTGATTTTGCAACATTTAGAGTGGGGTGGCGTGGCACTGGGACTTTCAGTAATGTTAATCCACTATTGATTGGCTGGTGGGAGATGAGGAACTGTGGCCGCTCTGTTGACAACATGACAAAGCCACAACTGAGGGGTTCACTGGTGGAAAAGCCTTCAAGTAGACAGTGACAAAGACCAGAGAAGGATCTTTGTCATCAGCTCATACAGAGACAGAGAGAGCCAGAGAGAGATGGTGGAAAGTGGGTAGAGGTCATTAAGGACACCTCTGCTTTCTGACTGCAGCCAATTCCTTCACTGGTCTTGTCTAATGATGTTTGTGTAGGAGCCAGCAACCCTCCATGGGCTAATTAGGTAATAGAGATGCTATTTAACAATGCTTTAGGCCGCAGCGTGTTCGGTATGACAGTGCATAAGCAGCTTTCCCATTCGCAGCATTGGTTAAGCGCAGCTTCTCGGCAGAGGAGATACATTAGACCCAATTAGTGCAAGACTTTTAGCCTTGCGTCATCGCTATCGGAAAATGTCTTTCATGTAGGGGCTACTTTGAAAGCTGGACAACATATATAAACACTGGTGTCATCTGACTGTGTAATATCAGCGTGGGTTGGTGTTATCCCTTATTAGGTTCCTGTTATTAACAGATTTAAAGTTCTGTTTTTATTTATTGATCATTTTAAAAGTTTAGTTTAGTTTTTAAGATTTTTTAATGGTTTTGAATGAAGTCCCTTATACTTACTAAGCATTTATTTGAGCATACCAGCGTTATTTTAGTATCATTGAGATACTATTATTGTTATTATAGTTAATATTTTAAATTTGATTTCATTTTTCTAAATATAAATTTCATTAAAAAAAAATCAAACCAGTGTTATTTTAGTATCTTTGAGATACTATTATAGTTAATATTTTCAATTTGTTTTTTTTATAAATAATAATTTTATATATATTTTTTCAAACCAGTGTTATTTTAGTATCATAGAGATACTATTATAGTTAATATTTTGATTTTATTTTTCTAAATATAAATTTTAGCTTTTTTTCAAACCAGTGTTATTTTAGTATCGTTGAGATACTGTTATAGTAAATATTTTGATTTTATTTTTATGAATATAAAGTCTATAAATATATGTCTTTTTTAAACCAGTGTTATTTTAGTATCATTGAGATATTATTATAGTTAATATTTTAAATTTGATTTCATTTTTATAAATATAAATTTCATTAAAAACATTCAAACCAGTGTTATTTTAGCATCATTGAAATACTATTATAGTTCATATTTTCAATTTTTTTGTAGTTTTTCTAAATGTAGATTTTAGATTTCTTTCAAACATGTGTATATGTATATTTTTTTAAAAGTTATTATCTTTGTTAGTTAGTTATTACTAACAGAGTTAGTATCTTTGAGATACTATTGTAGTTTATAGTTAATATTTTCAATTGAATTTATTTTTATAAAAATAAATGTTAGATTTTTCAAATCTGTGTTATTTTAGTATCATGGAGATACTATTATAATAAATATTTAGATTTTATTTTGTTATAAATATAAAGTCTATAAATATTTTTTTTTCAAACCAGTGTTATTTTAGTTTCATTGAGATACTATTATAGTGTCACAGTCGTGGTGTGTGGGGAATGAGGAGGAGGAGCGAGGAGATCCAGAACATGTACATTTATTAAAACAATCCACACAACGAGCAGGAACGGACAGGAACAGCAGGGAATCCAAATATAAACAGACTTAGAAATAAACGGAGTGAACAACAACAGACCGAGCATGACATTAACAATATCCGACAACCAAACTGTGGAAACAACCGAACTTATATACACGGACTAATCAGGGGGAGACAGGTGTGAACAATCAAACAGTGACATCATAATTGAAAACGGAACAGGAAAGACCAAATAAGGGCATACACTGTATAAATTATTATTCATTTGTATAAATATAAATTCTATAAAAAATTTAATTTCTATTCAAACCAATGTTTTAAAGTATCATTGAGATACTATTATAGTTAATATTTTACATTTTATTTTATTTTTCTAAATATAAATTTTATTTAAAAAATTTTCTAATATTTTTTTATTTTATTTTTTATAAATATAAAGTCTATAAATATTTTTTTTTCAAACCAGTGTTATTTTAGCATCGAGATACTATTATAGTAAATATTTTGATTTTATTTTTATAAATATAAGTTTTATAAATATTTTATTTTTCAAACCAGTGTTATTTTAGTATCATTGAGATACTATTATAATTAATATTTTAAATTAGATTTTATTTTTATAAATAAAAAAAATTCAAAACAGTGTTATTTTTGTATCATTGAGATACTATTATAGTTAATATTTTGAATTTCATTTTATTTTTTTAAAATATATATTTTATAAATATTTTTATATTTTTTAAAACCACTGTTATTTTAGTATCATTGAGATACTATTGTAGTTAATAGTTTTTATAATTGTGTTATGTTTTTGTCATTTTTATTAGTTTTTGTTGGCTTTAAACGTAAATTTTTATTTCAGTTTTAGTTTGTTATTTTAGTACATTCAGTTAAATAAAAAAAAAATCGAAATGTTGCCTTGGAAATTGGCTGAAATCATTTTAAATAAGTTTAAACAATTTTTTAATGTGATTACATTTACTTCATTCTTGGGTCAGACATACAGTAAATACAGTAATATTGTGATTTTTTTTTTTATTTAGTTAAAAACGCATTAAGTGAACTCCACTTCATAAAGACACATTAAAAGAAATTTTGTGATTTATCCTAAGAGAGATCAAATTATGGAAAACCCAAAAGTGTGTTTTTTGCCTTTTTTTTTTTTTCCGGATGATCCCAATATAGACTTGGTCAAATTGTGGTTGTTGACTGCATCCTGCGCAACCTACTTCTCAAAACCACCTGCACCGTGCAAATTGCATTCATCGCTAATTTTCTTACCTGATTTGCATAATTCCTTTAGTGAAGCGCTAAAACAACAGACAGCATTGAACTGAAGTCCCTCCAGAATTTGCATTGAACTATTCCTTTAAGAGAAAATGCTAAAGTGGTCCTACATCAGCATTACACACACACTCACAAAATGCTGCTTTCGGCCCTGCCGTCCGTTTACAGTAATGCGCGCAAGGCATCCGTGCCTGAGGCGGCAGTTTGACTCTCTTGGCCCTGTGTTTTTCCACAGCCTCGCCCCCAGACTTTTCCAGAAGCCCTCTCAGAGCGCTGCTTAAAGCCAAGACGGGTAGCACAGTCACCATGGAGTGTAGGCCGCAGGCTTTTCCCACAGCCATCAGCATGTGGAGGAAAGGCAACGAACCGGTGCAGAGCTCAGAAAGGTACGGATACGATCTTTTTACTCTTTTCTTTGTATTCTTGTCCTTAATTCCTCTTTCTGACCATCTATTGCGATCAAGGCTTCACCCCAGCAGCCCTGCTATGTTCACGCTATCTGTGCACAGCCTGCAACGGAACAGTTATCAAAGGAAGCCGCATTGCCAATTGTGGTAGCTCACTGACCATAACACTCATGAATTATGAAGCAGGCCATTAGGCCGGGCCGGCAGGAGGTCGCTCGACATTTTGGGTTGAGTCTGTCAAGTATGAAATGATTCCTGCTAGGAGGCCACTTGAGAAAGCGCAGCGGATCGCAAGCTTGGCTCTTTTTATAATGAAGTTGGATTAAATAGTATGGGGAGAATCCTGTCAAGGGTGGAGAACTACTGTGGGAAAACAATAGATTTGCATTAAGCCACAGTTGTTTGTTTTGAGAGCATTCGCTGAAACGTCCTAAGTCCAATTTAACTGTAAGCGCGTTGCCGGGGAATTGTGCATTACAGCATTAACATTCCAGTACTGGGATACCGGCATTTGCTGTCTAGTACTCCAGATGATATATTGTGAATAGCTGTTGATATATAAGGAGGCTGGGGGTAATTGTAAGATCTTTTACCTTTTTTTTTTTTTCATAAATCAAATGCTATACGTCTATATAGTAATAGTACCATTACATTTTTACATTGAGAAAGCCTTGAGAATAATTTTGAATTTAATACAAGTTTTTACCATTATGTGGACGCTTGTAACACTAGAAAAATACTCATTGTAATATTTTAGCAAGATAATATCACAGCCTTAGTATGCACTGCTGTTCAAACGTTTGGGATCAATTAGATTTTTAATGTTTTTATAAAAAGTCTTTTATGCTCATCAAAGTTTGATCAAAAATAATATTATGAAATATTATTGCATTTTAAAATAACATCTTTCTACTTTAATATAGCTTAAAGTAGAATTTATTCCTGTAAAGCAAAGCTGAATTTTCATCAGCCATTACTTCAGTCTTCAGTGTCACATGATCGTTCAGAAATCATTGTAATATGCTGATTTATTATCAATGTTGGAAACGGTTGTGCTGCTTAATATTTTTTTGCAACCTGTGCAAAAATACTTTTTTCAGGATTTTTTTTATTTTTTTATTATCACTTTACTAGTATCAGTGTCAGTTGAACACATTCTTGCTGAATAAAAGTATTAATTAAAGAAAAAATTTACTGACCCCAAATTATAAACAGTAGTGTATTTTGTTACAAAAGATTTCAGTTTTAATTAAATGCTGTTCTTTTTAACATTTTATTCATCAAAGAAACCTGAGAAAAATATCACAGGTTAAAATATATATATATTAAGCAGCACAACTGTTTCCAACATTGATAATAAAACAGGATATTAGAGTGATTTCTGAAGGATCATGTGACACTGAAGACTGGAGTAATGATGCTGAAAATTCAGATTTGTATCACAGAAATAAATTACAATTTACAAGTATATTAAAATAGAAAATGACTATTTTAAATTACAATAATATTTCACAATATTACTATTTTTTCTGTATTTTTAATAAAAAAAAATGCAGGCTTGATGAGTATAAAAGACTTCTTTAAAAAACATTACAAATCTTACTGATCCCAAACCTTTTAAATGGAAGTGTATATTAACATTACTAAGTAGTTTTTGGATGAATATAATGCTAATTCATTTAGATCAATAGAAATAATATACACTACCATTCAAAATGTTGTGGTCAGTAAGATTTTTTTATTAAAACTAATACATTTCTTAAGCAAGGATACAATAAATTGCTGAAAAGTGACAATAAAGACTTACACTGTCATAAAATACATGCTGTAAAAACCCTGAAAAATCCACAGTTTCCACATAACAACAATAATAATAACACAGCAGCACAACTATTGTTTAAAATTGATAATAATAAGAAATGTTTCTTGAGGAGTAAATCATATTATGATTTCTGAAGGATCATGTGACACTGAAGACTGGAGTAATGATGCTGAAAATTCAGCTTTGTATCACATAAACAAATAACATTTTAAAATATATTCAAATAGAAAACACTTATTTTAACTTGTAATAATATTTCAGAATATTATTTTGCTATATTTTTGTCAAATAAATCTACATATAATTTTATAAAATAAGTCACAGCCCTTTCTATTAATATATATTGATCAGCCGATAAGCCAAAAACTTTTTTCTTTGAATTCAGTCATGCAATTTTTTTAAATTACTAGCGTACCTACATTTGTGACCCTGGACCACAAAACCCATCTTAAGTAGCACGGGTATATTTGTAGCAATAGCCAACAATACACTGTACACAGCCACACAGCCAAGACAAAATACCAGCAACAGCGTAAGAGGCTTCTTATACAGAGTTGTAAAGGGTTTGAGTGTCATTGATTGCCGTTCCAGGTAAATAGCAATTACTGTAAATCAAATTGTAAGTACTTCAAATTATAGGCACCTCACATGTACATGAGAAAATAAGGTTCGTATTTCTTAAGAGTATGTATATTTAGAATATTTAGAACAAGTCAGGAACAGCTTCAAATGATGGGGCAGTAGATTGAGCGATGCAGCCTGCTGTTATGGCTCGTCACTTTACGTCTGAATGACTGTTTCGTGTGAACGCACACTCTTCAGCTTCATTGGCTCTCGGGCAGCTGCATGCAACCGAGCCATGGAGAGCGTCCAATGTACAGAGATTTATGTGCCATTCTAAAGAAACACATTATGTTCTTCTTACTACATGTCTACTGTTCCCGAAATATAAAACACATTTGTACTCGGAAATCAGCTCCATTATGTGTTAACCAAGGTTAAATTTGATTTGAGAGGATTGTGCTTCTCTCCTTTAGGATAACTTTACTCCCTGATGGAACACTTAGAATTACAAATGTGACCAAGATGGACGGAGGAAACTACGCTTGCTTGGCTAGAAACCAGTTTGGTGCGGCCAGCACTACAGGAAGACTGCTGGTCACAGGTATGGATTACTGTAATAGTATTACGGTCTGGGCTTCCCCTTTGCTTTTGCTGCAGATAGATGTTATTTTAGATCGTCATTCAACTGTGGTAATGTTATGTGGGAAGTGGTGATTTGTCTCCAAACTCTGGAGGCTTCACAGGCAATTGTGTTCTTGATACGGCTGCACAATTAATCAAAATCATGACAGTTTCGTATAGAGATAGTTAATCCAAAAATAAAAATTCTGTCAGTTACTCTCCCTCATGTCAACGCAAATGTTTCTTTCTTCTGTGGAACACAAACAAAGATGTTTTCAAGAATGTCTCAACTGTTTTTGTCCACACATTAGACGTCAATGGGGTTTAACAGTTTCAAGTTCCAAAAGGAATATAAAGGTAGCGTGTGAATGAAATATGAAATATGGCAAGGCATGAATAACATCAAACCAAACTGCTTTTTGTGTTGTGACATTTCTGTTATGACATAGTTAGTCACGTGACACGCAAGAACCAATGAGGTTTTTTTGTTATTAATGTGACATAGGATTAATATAGTATGGAAGCCTGTTTCCGCCACTGAATAAAAAATTAAAAAAGTTATTGCGACCTTTTATCTCACAATTCTGACTTTATATCTCATAATTCTGACTTTTTTCTCAGAATTATGTGATACAAACTCACAATTCTGACTTTTTTATATAAACTCGCAATTGCAAGTTATAAAGTCAGTTCTGAGAAATGAAGTCAGAATTGTATGATATAAACTCACAATTGCGAGTCAGAATTGTGAGACATAATTCTGAGATATAAACTCGCAATTCTGAGAAATAAAGTCCCAGTTTTGAGAAATAGTCAGAATTGTATGATATTAACTCACAATTGCAAGTCAGAATTGTCAGAATTGCGAGACATAAACAGGTCTGAGATATAAACTAGCAATTCTGAGAAATAAAGTCGCAGTTCTGAGAAATTGGGAGGTGAAAAGTCACACTTTTGACTTTTTTTTTTCAGAATTGTGACTTTACATCAATTGTGAGTTATTAAATTGTTAATTAAGTTATTAATTGTGAGATATAAACTCGCAATTGTGAGAACGTATCAGTCTTTTTTTCCCTCAAAATTGGACTTTATAACTCGCAATTGCGAGTTTAGATCTCACAATTTTGAGAAATAAAGTCAGAATTAAGAGAAAAAAGTGAATTGTGAGATATAAACTCACAATTGTGAGAAAGTCAGAGTTGCGAGATATAACCTTATGGATAAACGTAAAAATTTGTAAGAAAAAGTCAAAGTTTTCCATTGTACTACTTTATGACTGATCTGTAATAATAATGAACCACAAACTACGATTGTTTTTGAAGGGGAAGTCCATTATTTGCTTTACAAATTTGAATAACAAAATTGTCATTTTGTTATTACAACTTCAGTTTCATGTGAATATCTTAATGGTACTATTTTATTGTGGGCCTATACAGTGGCACATAAAATTGGTAAATAAAAAGGTTTTTTTTGTTTTTTTTCCCAATAATTAAACACAGTCGTCAGAATTGGCATTATGGCTTTACCAGGCTGCACTTAACATTTTATGAAAATCAAGCTCAACTGGTTTTTGACCAGTGAATGACGATCTGTGTTTTGTCTGTCATAAGAACAGCTGTATCTGAGGCAGCAAGTGCATCGCATTATGTGCTTTCATCAACGTACAGGTTGTAAATTTTATTGTAGTTATATGAGCGCATATTTTTTCTTGTCGTTTAATACACTTGGCCAAAACCTCATGATAAAGCAATGAAGCCCTATATTCACAGGATATTTATAACGTAGCCTACAAAAGTATATTGGCTACAACTAGACAGCAAAAGTTAAGACTCTTCTCCGCTTTTCAAACACACACACAAAAAAAAAATATTTGCCTTTATAGACATTGTGTTTGAGTAAAGAAAATGCTGCACTTAATCAAACATCAATTATTTATTTACCCTTACATTGCGAACAAGCGGAGAACTGTCCCCAGTCTGTGCGCGTGGCTCTTAGTTCAGTGAAAAAAATCAGAAATGCGTTTTTGCGACAGGTTGACTGGTGTATTTTTAATCTTTAATGACAGATAGGGACGTGGTGACGTCACGCGACAATTGTCATTGTGTTTTTTCCAATGAATTTTAATGAATATTCAAATTAATAAAATTAGTTTTATTTCTTTTTTGTTACAACATTTACATTTATTTATTTTTAACACGGCACCCCAAGCACCCTCAGCACACACCCCTACTTCCCGCGGTAATGAACGTGACACGCAAGAACCAATGAGGGTTTTTTTGTAATTAATGTGACAGGGTTAATATAGTATAGAAGCACGTTTCCGCCACTGAATAAAAAATAAAAAAAAAGGTTAATGTGACTTTTTTTAAATCTCACAATTAAGAATTGTGATTAAGAATCACGTGAATCACGTGATAATTAAGAATTCCGTGATATAAACTTGCAATTGTGAGTCAGAATTGTCAGAATTGCAAGACATAATTCAGAGTTATAAACTCTCAATTCTGAGAACTAAACTCAAATTTTGAAAATTAAGTCCTAGTTCTGAGAAATAGTCTTCAAATAAAAGCAAATTAATAATAATAATAATAATATAAAAAAGTTACTTGTTATAAGTTTTGATTTGTTATAAGTTACTTGATATAAAATAAAATAAATACTGTATATTTATGTTAATTCAGCTAGTTTCTAAAGCAGCATTTCTCATTTTTATTTACTTCAACATGATGTACTAATAAAACAATAATAAAAATTCAAAAAATAATAAAAATGCATAATTCTGAGATATAAACTCACAATTCTGAGAAATAAAGTCACAGTTCTGAGAAATAGTCAGAATTGCGTGATATAAACACAGTTACAAGTCAGAATTGTCAGAATTAGGAGACATAAACAGTTCTGAGATATAAACTCACAATTCTGAGAAATAAAGTCACAGTTGAGAAATTACGAGACAAAAACTCACAATTGTGACTTTTTTTCTCAGAATTGTGACTTTATATAAATTGCGAGTTATTAAGTCAGAATTGTGAATTTTCCCCTCAAAATTGGACTTTATAACTCGCAATTGCGAGTTTAGATCTCACAATTCTGAGAAAAAAGTCAGAATTGAAAGAAAAAAAAAAGTCAATTGCAAGATATAATTTCACAATTGTGAAAAAGTCGCTAAAACCTTTTTTTATTTTTTATTCCATACTACAGTTATCTAAAACTAAAAGCAAATTAATAACATCAATAATAATAATATAAAAACATAAGTTATTTGATTCCAATTCAGCTGCATTTCTCATTTTCATTTACTTCAACTTGATGGATTAAATAATAGATATATAGACGAATAATAGTTACAAATAATAATGAATAACACACGACAAAATACAAAAAAAAAAGCTATAATATGGTACAGTATCTCAGTGATACTAAAATTACACTGATGTATTTGACATTTGATTTAGACTCTGTATAGATTAATTGATCTTTCATTTATTTGATCACTTCAGAAAAATTGCATTAAACCACTGGTGTTGTATGGATTATTTTTACACTACCTTTATGCCCTTTTTGGAGCCTGAAATTGTTGGACCCCATCGACTTTTATTGTATAAACAAAAGCAGCTGAAATGCTCTAATATATTTGTGTTTGATAAAATAAAGAAATCACACAAGTTTGGGACAACATAAGGTTAAGTAAATGAGAAGGAATTCAATTTTTTTATTCGAGTGGAATATGCTATCCTATTCTGACCTGTCTGTTACCCCAGAACAACTTTTACGTTTATGCGTTTAGCAGATGCA
The DNA here is from genome assembly GCA_012976165.1 of Labeo catla. Classification (NCBI taxonomy): domain Eukaryota; kingdom Metazoa; phylum Chordata; class Actinopteri; order Cypriniformes; family Cyprinidae; genus Labeo; species Labeo catla. The sequence goes on along the minus strand of VONZ01000329.1, from coordinate 748,083 downwards.
TTTATCCAAAGGGACTTACAATAGAGGAGCAAAAGCAACAAATAGATTCGTCCCGATGAGTATATACAAAGGTGTTCTGCCAATTAGAGGATTTCTGTTTCACGTAGTTCATTCTGTTTTTATAATGCATTCTGAAAGGAAAGTTGTTTGATTGCTTTCTGGGGCTTACATGCTCCTCTAGTGTAATGCGATGGGTTGAGCGGTTCAGCTCTCCAACTGGCAGGTTTCTTTTTTTCTCTCTCAGCTCAACTCAACAGGGATGGGATACAGTGGCTTTTTGTGTGTTGTTGTAATTACCCATTTTCACGCTCCGCTTATGGCATTGCAATTACCCTGGATTACACTAATGGAGTGTGTGAGGGTGTAGGTTATAGGTTGAGCGTGCACAATTTCGAGAGAAAAATATAGAATGCTGCATTCGCACTCTAGGTTTTGCTGAGATTACTACATCAGTGTCTTTCACAGCAGATTCCACACAGCAGCACATTTGAATATGAATCTGAAAGGAAGTAACCTTCACATTAAGTAACTGGGCACTTAAACACTGATGTCATCAAAGGGTCATCAGTTGAATAGTAAATGAATTTCCCTTGATTGTTTGAAATTCATGAAGTTCATTACACTATTTTTTTTTTCCAGAACTGACAAAAAAACGTTTATTGTAACTAATAATTAACTAAAAAATCATTTTGAAATACATCCCAGAATGACCCTATTTATTTTCCTCTATGTATATGTGTGTGTATTTGTGTGTGTGTATTTGCTTCTAAGGTATTACATCAGTCTACATCAAAAACTGGAGCAAGAGACTACTAAGCCTTTTTTCTTATACAGTAGATAAAGCTGCAGTGTCCTACCTAGTGGATAGAAGTAAAAATCCCATGCATTTCCTCCTTAGAGAAATTGGTTTTTAGTGATATTGTATAAACCTTTCAAGACAGACCTACTGTGAGCTCCAAGGTTGTTAATATGCCTCTGTAGCAGTCTGAGGAAATACACCGCGGTGCTTCATCATGGGATTAGTAGTTCATTCATTGATAAGGACACAGTCTCCTACCGTTGTCTGCTTCTGATTTTCAAATATTTTATTTTTGCTGTAAATCTTACAGTCGGTTAGTTTGGTTTCAGGCTCAGAGCTCTTGTACGTGGAGCACTGATTTCAGGTTTTGGTACAAATGTCATGATTTTCGTATGAGATCTGGTCGAAAAGTGTCTCTTTTGATTATATAATTTAGAATTTATATACTTATATGTATATATTTATATTTATTTATCTATAATGTGTGATTTTGAGCAGATCCCACACAAATCACCCAGGGTCCAGTGGACATGGAAATCATTGTTGGGGAGAGCATCGTGCTGCCCTGCCAGATCTCGTGTGACCCTGCTCTGGATGTCTCTTTCTCCTGGGCCTTCAATGGGCAGCTCCTCAATAAACTGGACCAACATTATGAGCATGTGGGTGGGGTAAGTCATATTTTTTCGGTTTCTTATTCTGCTTTATGCTGTTTAATGTGTGATAGAACTGTGTAATATTTTCAACAAATATCTACCATTTTAACTTCAAACAGTTTCTTCACCCTTGTGCTGTGCTGATTACCCTTTACTTAATTTGGTGTTTCCAGTCAGAAATTATCAGGCTTTTTAAAAACTGATTGTAAATCTCTCATTATGCTATCTTGTATTCAGTCTTTTTGTCAGTGTGATTTCTTTCAGTTAGCACATTTCAATGTCTTTTTGGAAGTGTTTGTAGTTGTAGTCCTCATTGTAGTTGGTTTGTAGTCCTCACTGATCTGTGCTTATGCAAAAATATTTTGGCTTGGTTTATAAGCTCAAATCAATGAGGCCTGCGATCAGTCAGTTTTAAAATGAGATACCAATGCAGTGCTAATTGAAAGAAATGTATAAGCAATTTTTTGTAGGTCTGTAATTTTTGGCCGAAAAACTGCAAGTGTAACAAGGTGTCAAATCTATGGAAGCCCATTTCTGCCACTGAATAAAAAATATCTTACAATCTGACTTTTTTTTTTTACCAGAATTTTGTGATGATAACTTCAATTCTGACCTTTTCTCAGAACTGAGATATATATAAACTCACAATTGCGAGTTACAAAGTCAGAAACTTGCAATTCTGTGAAATAAAAGTCAGAATTGAGACTTTTTAAATTCTCAGAATTGTGAGTTTATATCTCGCAAATCTGACTTTAGAATACACCGTTGTGAGTCAAGTCAGAATTGTGAGATATGAAATCATAATTTTGAGAAAATATCAGTCTTTTTTCCCCTCAGAACTAGACTTTATAATTCACAATTACGAGTTTATATTTCACACTTCTGAGAAGAAAAGTCAGAACTGCGAGATGCAAACATGCAGTTATGAGAAGAAAAGTTAGAATTGCAAGATGCAAATATAGAGTTATAAGAAGAAAAGTTAGAATTGCAAGATGCAAACATGCAGTTATGGGAAAAAATGGCAGAACTGTGAGATACAAACATGCAGTTACACGCCTTTTAAAAATAAAGGTGCTTTAAAAGGTTCTTCACAGCGATGCTACAGAAGAACCATTTTTGGTTCCACAAAGAACCATTCAGTCAAAGGTTTTTTAAATAACCATCTCTTTCTTACCTTTTTATAATCTGAAGAACCTTTCACGACAAAGAACCTTTTGTGAAACAGAGGTTCTTCAGATGTTAAAGGTTCTTTATGGAACCATTTGGACAAAAAAAGTTTCTTCTATGTTCTTTTATGAAGAAAAGTCAGAATTGCGAGATGCAAACATGCAGTTATGGGGGGGAAAAGTCAGAATTGTGAGAAACAAACATGCAGTTCTGAGTGAAAAAAAAGAATTGTGAGATACAAACACAGTTCTGAGAAAAAAAGTCACGGATTGTGAGTTTATATCTCACAATTCTAACTTTATAACTAGCAAATGCAAGTTTATATCACACAATTCTGAGAAAAAAGTCAGAATTGTGAGATGTAAAAAGGCAATTCTGACTTTTTTCTCAGAATTTAGATAAATAAACTTGCAATTGCGAGTTATTGCGCCAAACATGCAGTTATGAGAAAAAGTCAGAATTGCGAGATACAAACGTGCAGTTCTAAGAAAAAATTAAAAAACTGTGAGTTTATATCCTGCAATTCTGACATTATAACTCACAATTGTGAGTTTATATCACTCATTTCTGAGAAAAAAAAAATTATTATGAGATTAATTGTCGCAATTATGAGAAAAAAAAGTCCGAAACTCACAATTCTGTGAAACATAGAATACACCATTGCAAGTTAAGTCAGAATTGTGAGATATAAAATCGTAATTCTGAGAAAATATCTCGTCTTTTTTCCCCTCAGAACTAGATTGTATAACTTACAATTGAGTTTATATTTCACAATTCTGAGAAGAAAAGTCAGAATTGCAAGATACAAACTAGGGATGCACCGATACCGGGCCCGATACTGAGCTCCTGTACTCGTACTCGTACTCGTTAAAATGCCCCGATACCAAACGCCGATACCACATCATGTGACAAGTGCGTATTCAGGCAAAGAAACACCGACAACAAAACTACAGACAGCAGGATGGAGTCATTAGAGTATAAGGATGGCTATGAAGTATGTGTATGTAAGTAATATAATGTTAAACATTCAGTATTAAGCTTGTATAACTGGTGCGCGTCAGCAGATTGGATTGAGCGCGCGGCGGCCAAGATGTGGGCTTGTCGAGTTAATATCCCGCCTTGACATCACTGGAATGTTTGTAGTTCGGTAAGATATGTCAAAAACAATTGAAGTAAATCAATGCACAAGTTATTTAACGGTATAGAGAGAGAGAGTGAGCCAGAGAGAAAGCCCGAGACAGAGAAAGAGAGAGAGCGCGCGCTGTTGCGTGATCTTCATTGATGTTCGCATATTTAGCACACGCATCTTTTGGATTAAAACAAATTCGTAGATATAAAAAATATATATATATAGGGGCATTCACTATAAACATCGTTTTTTTTTTCAACCTTAAGCATACACGAATGTCCGGCGAAAGTGAAACTATAGCAGCCTGTGTGAAATGCGATGCGATGTTTTGAATGCTTCACGAGTGATTCTCCATTATTTGAGTCGCTTTGGATTGTAGCCCAAATAGCAGCATATTTCAGATAAAAAACGTGACTTATAATTCTGAAAATATCAGAGGAGATTCATAATGAGTGGTTGGCGTGATTACAGTACTGAGCCGCTGCAATTGAGCAGTTTAATGCTATTAAATTAAAGATGATGTACCATAGAGCAAGAAAAAAAAAACAAACGAACAGTGAAAGCAACAAAACACATTTTAATGGGCATAATTAAGTGTAAAAATAAAAATAATTAAGGGATATATAGTCAACCCAAAAATTATTCAGACAGCAGATATACACCATCTTTTGACAATTTTTGATATATATATTTTTTTTATTTTTTATTTTTTTTTACTAGTGGGTACAGGACACCGTTTATGATAATGGGTTCTAAATACATTTTGGTTTGACTGTATCTATTTGATAAATAAAGTTGACCAACTAACATTATACATATTCTTTTAGTTTCTGTACCCTATATTTTACAAATCTACCTGTAAATTTGAAAATATCAGTATCGGTACTTGGAATCGGCAAGTACCAAAAATAAAAGTATTGGTATCGGGCGAGTACTGAAAAAAGTGGTATCGGTGCATCCCTAACACAAACATGCAGTTATGAGAAAAAAGTCATAATTGCGAGATACAAACATGCAGTCCTAAGAAAGAAATCAAGAATTGTGTTTATATCTCACAATTCTGACTTTATAATTCGCAATTGTGATTATATATCATGCAATTCCGAGAAAAAAACATCAGGATTATGAGATGTAAACTCGCAATTGTGAGAAAAAAAGTCAGTTTTGTGAGGTTACCTTTTTTTTTTTTTAATTCAGTGACGGAAAATGGTTTCCATACAAAGTCCCCAAAAAAACTACAAAAAAAAAAATATGCTGCTACTTTCAAATATGACAGCTGTCCTGGACTAATTTAATTTAATTAAAGTTAAAACTAAATCATACTGTATGCCAGTGCAAATAATTTGAAAGAGTAGTATTAATTTCTTTCTGTAAACCCTTTCTGATAAAGAAAAACACTGAATGTACATTTAACGTCTTGGTGCCATACAGCTCCTGTGACGAATGAATTTACTTTTTATACTCAACAAATGTCAGATTCTGAAGGAACAGTTCCTGTAGTTTACTGTATAATGCTACTATACTCAGAGATGGGCATAAATACATAGAAATGTATTTAAAATAAAAATACAAAATACTGAGTAGAAAAATGTATTTAAATACAAATACAAAATACTGTGTAAAAAAATGTATTTAAATACAAATACAGTATTTTGTATTTTTAAAATACACAAAATACATGTGAAATCGGCCATCAAGTGCAGGTATTCCTATTAGGCTGAAATGTATCTGGACATATTCTGAATGCAAAACAAAAACATTTAGATGTGTACTACTGATTAGAAATGATCTTCCCTTCCCCTGCCCTGTAGGAAAAACAAAACTATTTTTTTTCCCCCAAACATCTTTTATTACGTTTTATCACCATCATGACTTCAACTCAGTAACAAGAACTCTGCTCTCTCTGTCATTTTGTCACCATAATCTCCCTCTCTCTTTCTTTCTTTCTTTCTTTCTTTCTTTCTTTCTTTAGTGCTTGCTTCCTTGCTGGTAATCACAAATAAACTTATGTAGTGAAAAATAGCAGCCATTTATATACTTACTTCTGACCAGGTTACAATGCAGGCTATTCCTTGTGGTGAGCACTATTAAAAAAATCATACTGTATTTAAAACTGTGGTAACCTTTTCTGCTATCGGGCAAAGAACAGGGATGGGCAATATGACCAAAATATTATCTTTACTTCACAGCAAGTTTTAAAACCACATCAAAAACTAACTGAATTTCTTTTTCTTTTCTTTTTTTTTTTTTTTTGCAGGTTGTACAATACTTCTTAAGCATAGCAACTTTTATATTTATTTCATGTAAAGTTTGCTTCTATATACAGTTTGTTAAAATTAGAAAGTTTATAAAAAAATTTAAAATTATTATTATTATTTTTTATTTTTTTTTGAAGAATAAATCTAAAAGCTGAAGAGTTGTGCATCATGCATCAGTGTCATAACAAATGCACACAATCACTACATTAAAGTAATGGTGACAGACAGTGATTAACCTTCTTTTGTCTCTACATCAATCATTTGCATAGATGGGGGAACATAGTCACAATTCGGAAATGTTACATGGCATGGAAATGGCATTTTCATTAAGCACCATGTTTATAAAATGCTTAAAATTTACTAAATGAGCCTGCATAGCAGAAATATTGAATAAAGTAATGGTCCATGTTTCATACATTCGTTAATTAAAAGAAAATGTTTAATGAATTAAAAAAAAAATACAATTTAGTGTTACACAGATTAATGTTTTTTTTTCTAAAATCACAAGTTACAAATTCAAATACTGCATTTAAATTAGATTATTTTGGTGTGGAGAACAATTACCGAGTTGCCCCACCGATTTACAGAATTATATAACGAGGCATATTGTCGGCATTCCACTCTGTCACGGAGTGTGCGCACAAAATAAATAAATAAATTAATTAATTAAAAAAAAATACCTTTACCTGGCAACGTGCAAGTGTAAATGTGAATCTCCTTTCGCGCTTTAAACAGCAAAGTACAACTAAACCAAGTACATCACACTATATTATTCATTCATTCATGCTTCTTCATCCACCCCAACGTTCCAATAATTCCTGCTGCCCCACTAAACACTGCAAGGATTTATTTGCTCTAAATGACCTATGCTGCAGGCAGCTCACGTGCATGAGTGTTAAGTTTGGGGGAGGGGTGTGTCTGAACTAAATCAGCACCCTGATAAAGAGGTTGATTGGCACAAAGTATTTTATGTATTTTGAAAATACAAAATACTCATCTTAAATGTATTTAAATACAAATTACATTAGATTTTTCCCAAAGGCTTTACAATACAAAATACAAAATAGTATTTTGTATTTCAAATACGTATTTTAAATACATTTATCTAAAATACTGCCCATCCCTGACTATACTCTGAGCCAGGCCTACTGCTAAAATGTGGAGTTCTTGGCAGGGATCAATTCATCACCCTCTTTTTGAGGTTTTTAGCCATTCCTTCCACTGCTTAGTAGCCCACTACGTTCACTTTGAGCTCTTTTCCCTCCTCTTCACAGAATAAAAATCAATCCATCAAAGTTTTGCCTTTAAGGATCTCAAGTGTAATATCCTCATATGGCTTTTGAATGGTCAGAACTCACATCTCAGATTGCTTTTCTCTGGGATGCAATGACGGCTTTCTAGAAATAGTAATGACTTTAAAGACTGAGAGAATGCCCTAATGAGGACTGACTGGTCAATATTGGATGTGCATGGCTCAGCTGAGCAAACCTTAAACAGATTCATTAATCACCACCCCCAAAGCCATCAAAAAGATGATTTCTTATTCAAATACGGTTGCGTGTTTTAGAGAATTAAACGAGTTAGTTTTCTGTGAGAAAAAAAAAAGCAACGGTACAATAAAATTATTTTTGACTTTTATATAATTATGGTAATTCCAACTGACAAATCTGAACAGAAAATGTGAAGGTTTTCAACATTTGGGACACACACATAGGAAACGCTTTCATCTTCATTTAAGCCAGTGATTCTTATCAGTAATTATATTCCAGTTCTTATGAATTCTCCGATGCCACCCGTCTTGTAGGATTATCAGTATGAAGTTCACAGCTTGGATGAATTCATTTCCATAATGAAACTAAATTTGTAGCCTAATGTCCTTACTGCTGAAATCGCAGATTTACCTCTTGTTTGCCAACCACAATCTCACCCTCAGATAAGAGCATACATCTTATCTCATGTAATTTAATTGATTTGAAATCTAAGCGCTTTTTATTAAATTAGTGAAGCCGTCCGTGCCAAAGTCTTCACTGCTGCACAGACAATATCAACATCCCAGCGAATCAGTGTCTATAAACAATAGCAATAAAGGATCCATTCTAGTAAACTAAAGATTTTTGACAGATGGGTGCATAAAGTGAAGAATTAAATGCACTCAGTGATAGCACTATTTATTTGCATCTGCCGTCTGCATGGTTTTAGCTTCTTATTCACCAAGAGAATTATGCAAATCAGATAACAACATAAATGCACACTCAAAAGTGATGCTGGATGTGAACTAGGTGGGTTTTTTGATCACCCAATTTAATACACCAAGCAAATTTAATGCTGTTATGCCATACAGACTACAATATGCTCACCAAGGCTGCATTTAATACAGTAAAAACAGTAATATTAAGTAATATTATTACAATTTTAAAGAACTGTTTTCTATTTGAATATATTTTAAAATGTAATTTATTCCTGTGGTGCAAAGCTAAATTTTCTGCATCATTACACCAGTGTTCAGTGTCACATGATCCTTCAGAAATATGATATATGATATATTTTTAAAGATTATTTGAGGAATACAAGTTCCATAGAACAGCATTTATTTGAAATCTCATTTGTAACATTGTCTTTATTGTCACTTTGTAATTGAACGCATCCTTGCTACGTAAAAGTATTCATTTATTTAAAAAAAAAAGTTACTGGCCTCATATTTTGAACAGTCATGCTAATATATATTTTTTTATTGGGGCTTCAGTATAGAATGTTAATTTAATGCATAAATAAATGCTTATGTCTAAATGGAGAGCAATGGAGTGAAACAAAATGCTGGAGTCTTGAGTTTTCAAAGTTGTCTGTTCTTTTAAAATTGTCTATTCAGTCCTTTCGGTCTTTAAATTAAATTGGATTCTTTTCAGCATATACTGATGCATGCAATTAATCAGCATATCAATTAATATAATGCAACGTTTTAATCAGTTGACAGCCCTAATTTTCATATTAAGAATAAAAGTTAGTTTATCAGAAAGTACTTTAGAATAATTAAGGTCGTCATTGTGATTAAAACTTTATAATATATGAGGATTCTGATGAACTTTTTATGTATTAATTACATGTATCATGATGAATATAATTGGAAATATCTTTATTAACATACCTGCGTTCACAGTACGTCATCCGTTCCCTTGACAAAGCATTTTAAAGTTCACCTCCACTCTTATGAACAACTTTCTTCATCTTTATTAGATTAACAGAGGCGTTTAATTGTCACACGTGGATTTAGTATTCATCACTTGTACGGTTTCGTATCTCAGGGTTTCGGCACACTGAATCCAATCACACTACCTCTTAAATGTGATTAAGCTCTAATTAGCCAATTAGTGAGCAAGTTTGGTAGCTTGATTCCGTGCGGTGCCGAAGGAGCCTAGGGCTTGGCCAGAGGGAATGTTTATCTATGACGGACGTTTCAAACGTAGCAGCAAACAGCCTTTGCCAAAAGTCATCCATTAGCTGTGGAGTTGGGCCACATTTTCATTCCCAAACGCAGCAGGGTGTCTACACTTACTGAATCACTCGCCGGCAAATATAGCAAACAACTCACACATCTTCCTATCGCTTTAAAGCCCCAGTTGATAGAGTGGATAGTAATGCGTATGTGTGTGTTTATATCTCTAGAGTACATCTGGAGATTTGATGATACGGAATATACAGCTGAAACACGCTGGAAAGTACGTCTGTGTGGTGGACACGGATGTTGAGAGTTTATCAGCTGCGGCTATTTTAATCGTGAAAGGTAAGAGATCCACGGCCAGGAAGCTTCAAATTCAGGGTTTGGATTTGGACACAAATGCTTTCCTTGCTTTGCCAAGGAAATGTATCTATCTGTTGAATTGATCTGTTATTACATGTTCCATTAGAGGTAATTAGAGGAACATATCGAAGCTGTTTATCAAAGGTTACAAATGAGTTTCAGCGGGATCAATATCTTTCAATTGAAATTAGATTGACATGCCAACTTTTGCTGCCAGAGCCTATAATAATGCTTTATAACAGTGTAGAAGGGTATAAAATTAGCACACAGCAAGCACAAAATGCATAAAAACTGGCTGTAGTGTTGAATAAAATCAGTTTGCCTTCATAAGGATTTGAATGGTTTAAATATGGTTCTCAAATAGAGGGGCACAGCAAACTGCCAAGAAGGCCTCAAGATGACTTAAAATGATTTTCAAGAACAAGCATTAAAGTCAGCTAAAATCAGGTTTTTAAAGGGATATTTCGCCCCAAAATTAACATTCTGTCATTAATTACTTACCCTCATGTCGTTACAAATCAGTAAGTCCTTCAATCATCTTCCGAACACAAATTAAGATATTTTTTAATGTAATCTGAGAACTTTCTGAACCACAATGCAACTACCATGTTCAAGGCCCAGAAAGGTAGTAAGGACATCAATAAAATAGTCCATGTGACGTCTGGTTCAACCGTTATGTTATAATGCTATGAGAATATTTTTTGTGTGCAAAAAAAACCCAAAAATAACAACTTTATTCAACCATTTTTTTCATCTCTTCCGTGTCAGTCTTTGACAAGAGTACCACAACGTCCATCTCTCTTAGTTCATCATGTGTTTTTTGCAAATAAAAAGTATTCTCGCAGCTTTGTAACATCATGGTTGAACCATTGATGTCATATGGACTATTTTAATGATGTCCTTACTACCTTTCTGGGTCTTGAACGTGTTAGTTGCGTTGCTGTCTGTGGCTCTTAAAGCTCTCGGATTTCATCAAAAATATCTTCATTTGTGTTCTGAAGAAGATCGAAGGTCTTACAGGTTTGGAACGTCATGAGGGTGAGTAAATGACCCTTTGCAAAAACCCGCCCTCCTTAGCTACTGTTGCTATGTCCGACAAACAATGGCGCTCTCATGTTCTCATGCAGTGAAAAATACATTGGGGAGCAAAGAGGAAACTGACAACATGCCAGCAGACAAGACAGAGCAGGTTACTTCTGGTATGAACCAACCCTGATAGCACACGTACATCACGGAGACATCTATTTGACATCTGCGGTTACATCTGCAAGACGTATTTTTTGGACATATTTCCTATGAGATGTCTATTAGATGTCTTTAAGATGTTTATGATTTAGAATATATGTAAAACTGACATCTTACAGATGTCTTTGCACACAGCAGATGCTTTCCAGATCAAGTGATCTTTAAGAGACATCTTGTAGATGTACATGTGCTATCTAGGAAGGTCTTAGCTTTAAAATGTTGTCATTTTGTAAAAATTCAAAAAATAAATACAGCTTTGTAGCTCTTTAAATGTGTCATAACAGACATAATCAATGACACATGAACTGATTGTCTTTTTCTTTACTTAAAGCACAAAAAAACATGAATGAGCATCATAACATAACCAGATCAAGTGATCTTTAACAGACATCTTGCAGACGCACATGTGCTATCGTCTATAGGATGTTTTCTATCAGATGTCAAATAGACGTCTATTAGATTTCTTCAAGATGTTTATGATTTAGAATGTATGTAAAACTGACATCCTACAGACGTCTGTCAGATGTTTGTACACAGCAGATGCTTTCCAGATCAAGTGATCTTTAACAGACATCTTGCAGATGTACACATGCTATCTGGGATACGTCTATAGGACGTTTCCTATCAGATGTCAAATAGACGTCTATTAGATGTCTTTAAGATGTTTATGATTTAGAATGTATGTAAAACTGACATCTTACAGACGTCTGTCAGATGTTTCCACACAGCAGATGCTTTCCAGATCAAGTGATCTTTAAGAGACATCTTGCAGATGTACGTGTGCTATCTGGGATACGTCCATAGGACGTTTCTTATCAGATGTCAAATAGACGTCTATTAGATGTCTTTAAGATGTTTATGATTTAGAATGTATGTAAAACTGACATCTTACAGATGTCTGTCAGATGTTTGCACACAGCAGATGCTTTCCAGATCAAGTGATCTTTAACAGACATCTTGCAGATGTACACATGCTATCTGGGATACGTCTATAGGACGTTTCCTATCAGATGTCAAATAGACGTCTATTAGATGTCTTTAAGATGTTTATGATTTAGAATGTATGTAAAACTGACATCTTACAGACGTCTGTCAGATGTTTCCACACAGCAGATGCTTTCCAGATCAAGTGATCTTTAAGAGACATCTTGCAGACGCACATGTGCTATCTGGGAAGGTCTTAGCTTTACAATTTAAAATGTTCAAAAACAAATACAGCTTTGTAGCTCTTTAAATGTGTCATAACAGACATAATCAATGACACATGAACCAATTGTCTTCTTCTTTACTTAAAGCTAAAAAAAAAACATGAATGAACATCATAACATATTTTATTTCAACCGTAAGCTGCTGTGTGAACGGCAAATTTCGAGACTCACACCTGTAAGTAAATGCGGTTGTCAATCCCAAAATCTGACAGTATGAATGTGGCCATAGTTTGGTGAGAGAATGCTGTTTTTATTTATATCATTAGACTTTGTTTGCTCTGTTTTATTTTGTGAAACCTTACTACGTATATGGAATAACCGTTTTATAAAAGCAACAAGCCCTTTGAAGCTGTGGTTTACAGTGAAATTATAACTGTTATAAATTCACTGTAAACCACGGCTTCAAAGGGCTTATTGCTTTATTTGAAGCTGTTGTTTATTTTTAAAAATGTGTGTTTTTAAAAAGTTTGGAGTGTGACTGTGTGCAGTTTATATTCTACAATAAAACATCAAAGTATCATCAAGTTATATTTACCACAGAGCTTTACTTATTTTACTTATAAATTGAAAAGCATCATTATAAAAACCCATAGGAAAATCTCAATGGAATCCATGACGAATTAGTCTTATGGATTTTACCATCATGGCTGCAACACTTTAAAACTGGGGAGGCAAACTATAAATGTCTGACCTAGAGAAGTAATATAAATGAATACAGTCGCAAAACTCGATGGGCATTTTTCAGTTAATATACATTTTTCTGGTTCTGCCAAGCTCTGAAATATTTTATGAGGTAGAAAGTGAGTAAAACTGAGTGGAACTGGAACAGGTATGTAAACTCACTGGTTGAAAAGACAAGGAACCCTCAAGAACATTCAGCTCCTAAAACTTCCGGCAGTTTGATTTACAGAAACTGGGAGTGTGTAGCCTTTGAATATTATGCACAGTAGGGGGCCTTGGTTCAAAATGAATCATGTAAATGTTAGTCTGGCCATGATGCATTCGAACTCCTCTCATGAAACCACCAAAACCAAATAAAAAAAGCTTTTTAGGTGAGAAACAAACACTGTCTGATCTTATCATTGATGCTACGAGTGACACAATGGCCTGCGCTGATAAAACCACCAAACATTTTGCTCCATTTCTTGATATTTTCCCCCAAAGGAGTGTGAATTTGACAAAGGAAGACAACTTTCTGCACATTTTTAATTGGAAGAATCAATTAGAGATGTGCAGAGGTATACCTACGTGCAGCTTTTCAAAGGAGACATGCTGTAGCTGTTAAGAAAACAGCTCCAAACGCTCAAGCCTCTGAAAAGCCTTGCTATGATTCGTAAAGAGATCTAGTGTTCCCACAAAATAGCAGCTTAAAATGTAATAACACCTTTTAGAGACTGGCCTTATATCACAGCGTGGTGGGGCGATAAGCGGAGAGCTTCCTGGCAGGGGGTGAGCGAGGTTAGATGTCAGTGGAGGTAACTTCATTTCTAATTGCTAATTCACTGCTAATTGTCTGATTGAATCAGGTCCCCCAGGAGCTCCAGATGGTGTAACAGTGGAGGAGATCACGGACAGCACGGCTCAGCTTTCTTGGAGACCCGGCCAGGATAACGGCAGCCCCATCACAAGCTATATCATCCAGGCCAAGACAGCTTTCACAGTGGGCTGGCAAGCGGTGAACACGGGTAACAATACAGGATTAGCTAAAGCTAGTCAAGCGGAGCATCAATTCAGCGAGAGACTGAAATTACCATAGCACGTCTCATGTGCTTTTAAGAAAGAAGCTTATGCTCGCTTTGAGTACATATAAGGGCCTCTAAGTACTAACGCAAAACGACTTAATCTGGGCTCTCACCCTGCCGCTCGAATTCCAATTCATTCGAACAACATCCCGCCCAGACAGAGACATGGCACAGAACAATTTTTTTATGTTTTGTGACATTTCTAGCTTACTGTAAACATTGGCTCAAAATTGGGCTCCTGTTGTTGACTTTCACAGCGCCTCCGTGTAATCCAGGTATTTTCGGTTAAGCCGTGGCTTTTCTGTTTGCTCTTAGTCCCGGAGGTGATTGATGGGAACACCTTGACGGCAACGGTGGTGGATCTGAACGCATGGGTGGAATATGAGTTCAGAGTGTTGGCCAGAAACAGCGTCGGCGTGGGGGAACCAAGTCCCGCTTCTCTTAAAACAAGAACGGAAGATGCAGGTGAGTCACCAACAGTGTTCATTTAGAGCTATTTTTAACTTCGTCAAATCGGAAAATGTCTCATCGTCTTTTTGCCATGTAAAATTCATTTGTTTTAGGCTGTTTTATTTTTTATCTAATTTTAGTCTATGAAAATTTCATTTTACTTGATGAGAGGCCACAATTATAGTGAATATTCAAACATTTTATATACTGATTTAAACATACCAGCATTTAACAAATGCATTTGAATCTCCGCCTGCTATACTACTACTAACTCACTAATCTACTATATAATTCATTTTCTATAGTTATTCATTACCCGCATTTTACTGCATTGTAACTGAAAAAATATTAACAACATTAAGAACACTGAGATTTTTTTAATGCTTTTTGAAGTCTTATGCTCACCAAGGCTGCATATATTTAATGAAAATACAGTAAAAACAGTAATATTTTAAAATTAGGGCTGTTAAATTATTTATTGCGATTAATTGCATACAAAATAAAAGTTTGAGTTTGCCTAATATATGTGTGTACTGTGTGTAATTATTATGTATATATAAATACACACAAATTAATGTATATATTTAAGAGAAATATGTTATTTATGTGCAAAATATTTTCATTTATATATAACAAATTATATAAAAATTAGAATAAATACATATACTTGTAAATATTTCTTATGTATATGAATGTGTTTGTATTTATATATACATAATAATTATACACAGTACACACACATATACTTCAAACTTTTATTTTGTATGCGGTTAATCGCGATTAATCGTTTGACAGCCCTATTTAAAATATTATTACTGTTTATAATATAATTTCAAATGTAATTTATTCCAGTAATGGCAAAGCTGAATTTTCTGAAATCTTTCTAATATGCATCATACCTATCGTTACTGTCCCATTTGATTATATAAAAGCATTGATTTTTTTTTTTTAAAGTGCTATCCAGGCTCATTGGAAATACGTGCCTCTACCTACTTTTTTGTAAAACCCAAAACAAGGTACTTATAATTACGAATCACTGCAGTTTCCAGGTGAAATGAACACTGAAGCAAAACTCCAACAACTTTTATTCCTTTTAACACAAAGTATGATTTTCAGGATTAGAATTTCGATTAAGAAAGCCTAATTTTTGCACAATTCCTTGCACAATATTATGTTATGACTTCAAAACCACTTTTGAACATTAGCATCACATATGTGACCTTGGACCACAAAACCATTCATAAGGGTTTGTTAGGATAGGACAATATTTGGCCGAGGTGCAGCTATTTGAAAATCTGGAATCTATTTTTAAAAAATCGAAATATTGAGAAAATCACCTTTTGTCCAAATGAAGTTCTTAGCAATGTATATTCCTAATCAAACATTAATTTTTGATATATTTACGGTAGGAAATTTACAAAGTATCTTAATGGAATATGATCTTCACTAAATATCCTAAGGATTTTTGGCATAAAAGGAAAATCAATAATTTTGACTCACACATTGTATTGTTGGCTATTGCTACATGTCTATCCGTGCTACTTATGACTGATTTTGTGGTCCAGTGTCGCATATACAGTTCATCTTCATATACACTATATGTATATAGTTGTCTAACTAGTAGGTTTGCTTGGTAGCTCGATACAGTGTTATGGTTGTAAGGTAAAGTGCTCCGGTATGAATCCCATCAAACTCCCACATATAAGAAAGTTAAAGTAGCATGGTTGCATCAGCAAATGCATTTTTATATCACTTTTTGCATTTGTTAACACTGTTGGGTTTAGGGTTGGGTTTGGTGTAGGGTGTATGTTATTTTCCAACACAATACAGCATTAACTGCAATACGTGCCTGTACCAACGTAATAAAAACATGGCCATAGTCATCTATCAAACCTGCATTTTAGCACTATTCACTGGACATTTCACTTTAAAAATTTGAAAACACGCAGTAAGGTACGTAATAACGGTGTTGCAAAAACGTCGACATAAGCACAGATTTTCAATGAGCCTAGGCTGCTAAAATCTTTCTTCCCCCAAAACTATTGAATGGTAGTGTGTGTTATGTATATACAGTATCTGATTAATCTAATATGTGTGTAGGATGTGCTTGGGTTAATTAACCCACTAGTAAAGCGCTGTGGTTTACCATTGTTCGTTCACTGTTCAGCTTCTGCTCGCTTTATTGACTATCACTGAATTTTTTAAACGATCCTTTTTTTGTGGGTTTTTCTTCTTGGGAAAAAAAATAAATAGTGCATTGTTAATGTCTTGCAGTGTTATTTTTTTAATCATATTTTCATTAACAGTATGCTTTGATTAATATCGTTTAATTATTGTGATGATGTACATTATCAAAACAGACCATCAAAACACCTTTTGTCAACTTACATTTTCATTAAAAACTTTATTTTACACGATTAACAAAGAAATGGTCAGGAGCAAAAATTAATCTGACTATTTTACAGACAGAGTACTCTGGATCAGTGTTGGGGAAAGTTACTTTTAAAAATGATGTATTACAATATTGCGTTACTCCCTAAAAAAGTAACTGATTACGTTACTTAGTTACTTATTATGGAAAGTGATGCGTTACATTGTAAAATGTAAAAGCTCTTTCACACCAAAACTGAAATGAATACACCTCAGGCTGAAGGAAAAGTAAATTCATGTCTGTACAGTAAAACGCAGGAGAAGAAAGTTCAACAAAAAAGCACAAATGTTAGTTTATAAGTAATTTTAGCTTATTAGCATGGTTGAATCGGATGCTCAACGATCAGCAGCAAAGATGTTGGTTAATAAAATGGGATTAAATACATAAAGGATATTTGTGTTATTTCACATATGTAATAAGTGTGGGTTTGCATCGTATCATATATTTCACTGTTTTTATTCATTTTGAGAAATACTGAATCTGTGAGATAAATTAATACATGTTCACATTTAGTCTAGAAGTACAGTAACATCATGTTTACATGGTATACACAAAGCCTCTGCATTTACTCTCGATTTCTCTCAACATGGGAACAGGAGGGCTGTCAGTCAATGAATGGGAAACCAAAGTAACTGGCATTGCTTATTTTAAAAAGTAAAGTAACTCAGATATTTTCTTGCAAATTAAAAAGCAGGGCTGGATATCGTTCAAAAATTTTCGATATCGATGCCGATACCGATACCTTGACTTCGATACCGGTTCCTGAAAGATACTTTTTTCAATACCAATTTTATTAAATTAATTTTAACAAGATTACATATTATCTCAAAATATTTTTTTTCAGCTTATTGACGTCTATACAGATTCAAAGACTCCTGAACCACTGCACAAAGGAACAAAATATATCCAACACAATAAATCAGTGAAAATTATTTTAATAAAGCTCAAAAAGTTTTCGGTTTACACATCTGTTAGGCTACATTCACACTAGTGCATGTTAATTTTAAAATGCATGCCTCAGAATCATAATTTCTATAAATTTTCCACTAATTCACTGACAAGCACTAGCACCTTCCAGCGCTGTGTGCCGGTATGTATAACGTTATGTGCCTTCTCTCTTCTGCAATTGCTTTTCTGACTTAGAGGACATAACATATTTCAACAACATTACATGGCCAAAACACACATTCAACGGCAAATGGAAGTTATTACAAACACTCGCTGGTGGTTTAAAATGAGTTTTGAGTAAAAGCGAAATATAAGTCTTATTTATTGTCTTATGTAGCATCATGCTACAGTGTTCATGAATGATCACATAACACACACTTTCGGTCGTGTAGTATGGACAGATATCTGTAATTAATGAGGATTGTTTTAATTTTTTTCAACAAAAACGCACCTGTGTAAACATAGCCTTATATCTAAGGGGGTTGTTTCACGCTACAGCCTCACGTGTGAGCCACATCTCTGAGTGTAACCGGTGTAAAGTAGCAGGTGTGTTCGACTTTGTCGCAGCTCTGTGCAGGATCAAGAGAGCTATAGAGAGCAGACTGCTTCGTATGCTTTCAGATCGCTCTCGCAGATGTGCTGTGCGAGGATGGTTTGTTACTACATTGACCAAAGCGCACATGCAGCGGACCGCGCCACTGGCGCGCAAGCGGAATTCAAAGTTTAAATTAGTTGAACTTTTACTGCTGCGCTCTGAAGGGCTGCGCATTCTGCGTTCAGTGTGAAAGCCGCCGATCTGTGCGACGCCACTTCTAGTCAAACACACCTAGTGCTGCAGGTTTATTGGCACACTGACGTTGACGATATTAACCCCTTAGGTATCGAAGTTTAGTACCGAACGACAAGAACAATGTTTTTTGATACTCTATGGTATCGAAGCATTTCGTTCGGTGCCTAAAAAGTATCGAACTCGATATCCTGCCCTATTAAAGAGTAATGCGTTACTTCACTAGTTAATTGAAAAAAGTAATCCGATTACGTAACTCATGTTACTTGTAATGCGTTATCCCCAACACTACTCTTGATTTGATTTAATGCCACTAGCATGGCAGACTTGGCAAGTCCAGAGATAATTTCAACCTCAGAAGGTACACAAAATGCCAGTTAAATTAGTCAGCCAATCAGATCAGAGCTTGCCAGATAGAGAAAGCGCAATCCAGTTTTGTGTGCATCAGATGGTCAGTAAGTAATTGTAGGCGGCCCGTGGGTGTTTTGTCTGAAGTTGAATCCACTACTGTTCAAGTGGCCGTATTCTTCAAACGTCCCATGATGAAGCGATACCGTTTCGGTTCATTCAGTGCTCAAGTGCCTCTTTGTATATTACAGAACGAATTCTTCGGGCATTATTGTTGAGAGACTCTTGGCAAACAGTGAAATTCACTAGAAACAGAGCCAGTTAACTCAGACGCTGCCCACAGAATCTTTTAAAAGCAGTTGCTAAGGGACCGGAGCTTTGTTTCATTTTATACTTGATAATGAGGCTTTGAGTAAAAGAAAAAATGAAAAGAAACAATGAGAAAGGCAGGGGCTGCATCTATCCGCCGTACTAAAAAACATGGCTGTTTGTTCTTTGTTTTTCTCTATGCAGTTCCTGACACGGCCCCCACCGATGTCGGAGGTGGGGGTGGCTCCAAGTCAGAGTTAGTAATAACATGGGAGGTAAGTCATCTGTCTATATTATCACTCCCTCTGTGCGAGGTAATAGTTTTGGCTAATTAAATGGAATTGAATGGGGGTGTTTATTACCTCAGTCAAAGCCAAGCCTGTTTTCCATCTGGGCCCTTTACTCCCGTAATGGCATTCAATTCAAATTTGGTTGTATATTAGAAAGCGGTTCATTTGCACTCTCAAGAGGTTGCATCACTTTGCAAAAACTGTGTGGGATTTGGAAAAGCACTGGGTGTGAACCTGAGGCTGGATCTGGTCTGTATGTTTTAATATCACTACAGTTTCTTGTTTCCCTCCCAGCCTGTGCCTGAAGACCTGCAAAACGGAGACGGTTTTGGCTACATCATCGCTTTCCGGCCACTGGGGGAGGTCAACTGGACACACGCTGTCACCTCCGTACCGTCGCAGTCCCGTTACGTGTACCGTAACGAGAGCATCCCGCCCTTTTCTCCATTTAGCGTCAAAGTGGGTGCCTACAACACCAAAGGCCAGGGACCGTTCAGCCCCGTTACCATTGTGTTCTCGGCTGAGAATGGTAAGACTGCGAATCGCAGTATGAGCAGCGCACAGAAGCATACCTTTTCAGTCATTTGGAGTGTTTTTAATAGATTTTTCTTTTTGCTATATATTTATTCATCTATTGTGAGGTGCATAAAACATTCAAAGAACAGGCTGGGATTGATTCCTTTACCACCAGCACTTTATTATGTGCAGCGCTGAAAGAACACAGCTCATTTTATAACAAATGGACAAGGATAAGCTATAGATTTAGATTATATAATGTTATATCTTTTTATAGGTTTCTCCAACGCTGTTGGTGGCAATTTTTTGTTCTTTTAGCTGTAAATTACCCTTTTCTTAACAGGAAATATATTTGATAGTTTGCTGAATGTCCACAAATCCATAGTGCAATTTTCTTTTCATAGTAACTACAAAGTAAAGCATGTACTATAATGGCTGTACGTAATGTTGTGTTGTAAATGTCAGGTGGTTTTAGTTCTGGAATTTCATGCTCAGCATTTGAAGCAGCAGTGCGTGATTCTTTGAGCTAGTTAGGATCAGTTTGAGATGAGCTATTACAGCGTGGAGTGACGGGCAGACAGTGGTGTGTCAGGAAGCTACCGCATTAATTGAATTCCTGTACAGATAATGTTCCTTTATGTCACTCAGCTATCCTATTAAAATAAAGGCCAGTAATTTACCGTTTTAGAGACAAAAGATTTCGCATCAGTCATTTATAAATTATATTTCATCAGTCTCTGATTTGTGCACTGACGATTATGCTTAGCTTTTTTTTCTCATCTTGTCTCTTCTAGTCTTGTCTTGTCTCTTTCCTCCTTTTTGCATCTTAGCTGTTCTCTTTGTCTCTCTTCTTCTCCTAATCTCGTCTTTTTTTTTCATTTTATCTCACATCTTCTCTTTTAGTTTTGTCTTTTTCATCAATCTTCCGCCTATCCTCTCCTCTTCTTGTATCTGTTCTTTCAATCTTGTCCCATTTTGGTTTTCTCTCGTCATAGTCATGACTCCTCTCATCCAATCTCAACTCATCCTTCCTTTCAGTCTTGTCTTCGCTTTTCATGTCATCTCAAGTCTTCTCTTTCAGTTTTGTCTCATTTTCATCTGTCTTTGTCATGTCCTTTCCTCTTCTTGTCTCTGTTCTTTCAGTCTTGTCTCATTTTGGTCTTCTCGCATCATAGTCAGATGTCTCGTTTTCATCTGTCTGTCATCTGTCTTTGTCATGTCTTTTCCTCTTCTTGTCTCTGTTCTTTCAATCTTGTCTCATTTTGGTCTTCTCTCGTCATAGTCATGACTCTTCTCATCCAATCTCAACTCATCCTTCCTTTCAGTCTTGTCTTAGCTTTTCCTTTCATCTCATGTCTTCTCTTTCAGTTCTGTCTCTTTTTCATCAACCTTTGTCCTATTCTCTCCTCTTTTTGTATCTGTTCTTTCAATCTTGTCTCATTTTGGTCTTCTCTCGTCATAGTCATGACTCTTCTCATCCAATCTCAACTCATCCTTCCTTTCAGTCTTGTCTTCGCTTTTCATGTCATCTCAAGTCTTCTCTTTCAGTTTTGTCTCATTTTCATCTGTCTTTGTCATGTCCTTTCCTCTTCTTGTCTCTGTTCTTTCAATCTTGTCTCATTTTGGTCTTCTCTCGTCATAGTCATGACTCTCCTCATCTACTCTCAACTCATCCTTCCTCTTTCAGTCTTGTTTTAGCTTTTCATTTCATTTCAGCTCGTCTTCTCTTTCAGTTTTGTCTCGTTTCATCTCTTTTTGTCCTATCCTATTCTCTCCTCTTCTTGTCTCTGTTCTTTCAGTCTTTTTTCATTTTGGTCTTCTCTCGTCATAGTCATGACTCTTCTCATCCAGTCTCAACCCATCCTTCCTCTTTCAGTCTTGTCTCTTAGCTTTTCATTTCATCTCAAGTCTTCTCTTT
Source organism: Labeo catla (assembly GCA_012976165.1). NCBI lineage: Eukaryota > Metazoa > Chordata > Actinopteri > Cypriniformes > Cyprinidae > Labeo > Labeo catla. The sequence goes on along the minus strand of VONZ01000329.1, from coordinate 726,089 downwards.
CAGTTTTGTCTCGTTTTCATCTGTCTTTGTCATGTCCTTTCCTCTTCTTGTCTCTGTTCTTTCAATGAATACTCATTTGGTTTCTCTCGTCATAGTCGCGGCTCTTCTCATCCAATCAGCCCATCCTTCCCTCTTTCAGTCTTGTCTTAGCTTTTTCATTTTCATCTCAAGTTTTCTCTTTTCCACCGAGCTTTGTCTCGTTTTCATCCTGTCTTTGTCCTCCTTTCCTCTTCTTGTCTCTGTTCTTTCAATCTGGTCTCGTTTGTTCCTTCTCTCGTCATAGTCATGACTCTCACTCATCTACTCAACTCATCCTTCCTCTTTCAGTCTTGTTTTATTTTTCATTTCATTTCGAAATCATCTTCTCTTGGTTTTGTCTCGTTTCATCTTTTGTCTATCTATTCTCTCCTCTTCTTGTCTCTGTTCTTTCGGTCTTTTTCATTTTGGTCTTCTCTCGTCATAGTCATGACTCTTCTCATCCAGTCTCAACCATCAACCCTCTTTTCAGTCTTGTCTCTTGGCTTTTTCATTTCATCTCAAGTCTTCTCTTTCAGTTTGTCTCGTTTTCATCCTGTCTTTGTCATGTCCTTTTCCTCTTCTTGTCTCCTGTTCTTTCAATCTGGTCTCATTTGGTTTTCTCTAAGTCATAGTCATGACTCTTCTCATCCAATCTCAACTCATCCTTCCTTTCAGTCTTGTCTTCGCTTTTCATGTCATCTCAAGTCTTCTCTTTCAGTTTTGTCTCATTTTCATCTGTCTTTGTCATGTCCTTTCCTCTTCTTGTCTCTGTTCTTTCAATCTTGTCTCATTTTGGTCTTCTCTCGTCATAGTCATGACTCTCCTCATCTACTCTCAACTCATCCTTCCTCTTTCAGTCTTGTTTTAGCTTTTCATTTCATTTCAGCTCGTCTTCTCTTTCAGTTTTGTCTCGTTTCATCTCTTTTTGTCCTATCCTATTCTCTCCTCTTCTTGTCTCTGTTCTTTCAGTCTTTTTTCATTTTGGTCTTCTCTCCTCATAGTCATGACTCTCCTCATCCAGTCTCAACTCATCCTTCCTCTTTCAGTCTTGTTTTAGCTTTTAATTTTTCTTGTCTTGTCTTCTTGCCTTTCCGCCTCATTTTGTTTCCTTTCCTTTTCCCTTCCAGTCTCTTTGCGTCTCCTAATTTTATGTTTTCTTATCTTGTCTTTTCTTATTTTATCTAGAGTTGAGGTCAAAAGTTTGTATGCCCCTTTCAGAGTCATTAAAAATATTAATTTTACCAAAATAAGAGGAATATCAACTGTTGTTCTTCAGAAAAATCCTTCAGGTCCCACAAATTCTTTGGTTTTTCTGCATTTTCGTGTATTTGAACCCTTTTCAACAATGACTATCATTTTGAGATCCATCTTTTCACACTGAGGATATGTACATCTCCATATTTTGCCTAAATATCATATTTTTTCATTTAGTACTGCCCTTCAGAGGCTACAGAAGATAGTTACCCCGGCTCTTAATACATTGTGTTTCATTCTGGAGCATCAGTGAGCGTTTTAACCTTTTGTAATAGATGCATATGAGTCTCTCAGTTGTCCTCAGTGTGAAAAGATGGATCTCAAAATCATACAGTCATTGTTGGAAAGGGTTCAAATACACAAAATTGCTGAAAAACCGAAGAATTTGTGGGACCTGCAGGATTTTTCTGAAGAACAGTGGGCAGTTTAACTGTTCAGGACAAACAAGGGACTCAACTATCACTAAACAAGCTGTGGATCATTCAGGTAACAACACAGTACTGAGAATCAACTGTATGTAAACTTTTGAACGAGGTCATTTTTATATATTCAACTATTATTTTCTCCTGTGGACTATATGTAAACATATTTTATGCGAAATATCTTGTTCAGGTCAGTACTAAATAAACAATAACATGCATTTTGTATGGAATAATTAACATTTTTAATGATTCTAAAAGGGGGGTGCAAACTTTTGACAAAGCTGTATTCCCTTTTGGTTTTGTCTCATTTACATCTCTCTTTGTTGGAACCTCTTCTCTCTTTTTCTTTTCTATTCTCTTTCGGTCTCATTTTGGACTTCTCTCTGCGTAGACTTTTCTCATCGTGTTTCATCTTGTTTCATTTTATTTCTTTCAGTTTTATCTTGTCTCCCTAACTCTCTTTTCTTTTTCCTTTCATCTCATTTCAGCTTCGCCCCTTGTTGCTCCTAGTTCCTCTTCTCATCTTTAGTTTTTTTTTATCTTCCCATTTTATCTCATTTCTATCTCATAGTCTTGTCTCTTCTCTTTCAGTTTCATCTTTTTTCATTTTCTCATTTGTTTTCTTCTTGTCTTTTCTATTCTCCTCTTTTTTTCATTCTAGTTGTTCTTTTGTCATTTTCTCTAATCTCTTCTCTGTTTTGTCTTCTCTCGCCATCTTCACTCTTTTTTATCACATCCATCTCTTTCAAATTTGTCTCGTTTCCATCTCTCTTTGTTGCATCCTCTTTTTTTCTTCCTGTCTCTTTTTGTCCTATCTTCTTTCATCCCATCTTGTCTCTTTCTGTCTTCTAGTTTTCTCTTTTTGTCTCTTCTCATCTCATCTAGTCTTCTCTTTCAGTCTTATTTAGGTTTCTCTCCTTGTTCCATTCTAGTCCTTCTCTTGATCTCGTCTTTTCTAATCTTGTCTTCTCTCATTTTGTGTCTTCTGTTCTTGTAGTTTTGTCTCATCTATTTGTCTCTTCATTGCATCCTTCTCATCTCTGTTCTTTCGGTCACATTTTCATCTTCTGTTCTCATAGTCTCCTTTTGTTTCATCTCGAATCTTCGCTTTAAGTTTTGTCTTAGTCGTTTTATTTTTGCTGTTCTCATATTTCCTTATCTCTTTTCTTCTCCTTTCTTCTCATCTCTATGCCTTTCTTTTGTCTTTATGTATTCATCTTTCTCTCTTTTTATCTTTCCTCTCAGAGCCCAGTGGCGTTCCAGACGGCGTGTGGGCCAGAAGCATTTCTGCTACTGAAATTGAAGTGAGCTGGCACATTCTCAGCGCTTCCCCAGAAAGAGTGTTGGGCTATGAGGTGCGTCCCTTCTTCTAAATGGAAATGACTCTCTGTCCGGTTTTGAAATGCACCGTAGGTTCTGTCAGAGCCTGTCATCTCCCACGCTGCACCTCAAAGTTCCCTCTGTACCCATGGAAACGCTCCATTTGAAAATAAGAATAGGGTACCCTGTTCTTACCGTATGCATAGGAGGCCCTCTCTGCAGCATGGGCGAAATGGCTTTTCTTCATCCTTTTTAAGGACACAGAGAACACATTACACATTCCTCTCTGAAACTCTTCATCCATGTCACCCCAAACCCACTGTGTGGAAATAAGTAAAAAACTCCTGTATAATAATTCTCCTGTACTGAACATAATGGCATTGTACCATTATATACATGAGACTTTGGATCCAACAGGCTGTGCTTTCTCTCCATTGCTCTTGAAATCAGGTGGTGTACTGGGAGGACGATACAAAACCAGAGACCATGGGCAAAGTCAGAGTGTCTGCCAATCAGAACAAGGTTAACATCAGCGGTCTGCGAGGATACACTCAGTATTTCCTGACAGTGAGTGCTTTCAACACAGCAGGAACTGGCCCTCTCTCTCCCACCATCAACGTGACCACCAAGAAGTCCCGTGAGTATACGCTTGTTAGAAATTATCTCTGCAGATATATCTTTTTTAATATTTGGATTTTGTAAAAAAAAATATATATATATATATATATATTTGTTTATATATTTATATATAATTATAAGAAATGCACTTGTAACTGTTTAAACAAAATAAAGACACCTGTCATTTGGTATATTTTTTACCAAGGGTTCATTTATTTGATCAAAAATACAATAAAAACAGTAGTATTGTGGGAAAATAAAACTCTTTTCTATTTTGATATATTTTCAAATGCCATTTATTTCTGTGATGGAAAAGCTGAATTTTCAGAAGGCATTACTCCAGTCTTCAGCATCACATGAATAGAAAGCATTTATTTGAAATGGAAAATTTTGCATCATTATAAATGTATGTACTGTCACTTTTGTTGTGTGTCCTTGCTGAAAAAAAGTAAAGAAAAAGAAATATTAAAAGGGTTATCAAGGTTCTGTCAGCATTTAATCACCGTTATCATTCCAAACCTTTATGTCTTTCTTTTTTGTCCGTAGGAAATAAAAAGAGATATTTAAATGACAGTTCATGCTGCTCTTACTCATACAGTGAAAGTTGTCGTTCAGTGAAATTTGCGTACTACAGTTGCAATCGGAATTATTCAACCCCCTTGACCTGCAAGAGAACAAAATTTTATAAAAGCAAGGCATCAGTAAACTATTAGAGAAAGTTTATTAGTTCACATTTGAGTAATTCTGAGAACATAATGTGATGAATAATTAAAAAAAAAAATCAAATTGGCTCTAAATGTTCATGTTCAAAATTATTCAACCCCCTAAAGTCAATTTTGGTGCAGAATCTTTTGTTCTTTAAACCACCAATAAACGCTGTTTGGAAGTGCTTAGACTGCAATCTTGGCCCATTCCTCACCTTAAAAAAGATCACTGATAATCTTTGGTTTTCACATTGCCACTGCTTTCTTCAAATTCAACCAAATGTTTTTAATGAGAATTAAATCTGAAGACTGAACAAGCCACTTCAGAACATTTTATGACTGATCCCTGAACCAAGCATAAGTAGATCTGAATGAATACTTTAGGATGATTGTCCTGCAGGAATTGATCATCAGCTTCAGTCGCACCAAAGGCATCACAATTCTTGCCAAAATGGCCTGATAATTCAAAGAATCTGTGATATCCTTCATTCGATCATGATTTCCACTTCCTGCTACAGTAAAACAACTCCATAACAGGACTAATCCACCTCCATTTTTGACAATGGAGATGGAGAAAAGCTTTAACTTTTTTATGCACCAGATATACTGCTGATCCATGGGTCCAAAAAGTTCCAGTTTGGTCACATCACTCCATAAAACACTTTTCCAGAACTTCACAGAAGTGGTATTCAGCAAGATGCCCCACAAAGGCCATATTAGTCTAGTGTTCTTCTTATACTCTGCATTAAAATGTTTATCAATCTTAAAGTCTTTGGCTGTACATTGCAGGTTTTTCTCAGTAGTTCTGATCAAACATTTTATGATATTGTGCTTTTTTTGTTCAACACCCTCAAAGATTTTCTGGTACAACACATTTTAAACAAAGAAATAAGGCTGCCAGCTGTATCTCTAGGAACTTTTAATGTCTTGGAAATCTCCATGTAGCCTTAAACTTTCTAATATAATAAAACAGTTTTTTCTCTATAGTTTTTGTGAGAGCTCTGTTGACTTTGCCATATTTGCTACTCAGCTTCAGCACATATGAGTTAAATGTATGTATGTGTAACAGCCCAAGCTAATTCTGTTTTTAATAGAGTTTCTAAAGGCTTAACTGTATTTTAAGACAATTGTGTTCCCTACCATAAAAATAAGTGACTTAAAAACAGCAATGTTCAATAGGGGTTGAATAATTATGACATAGTTGTGTTATTAAAAAATCGTAAACCTCACAAACATTGACATTATCCCTTTTAATATGTCAGTAAACTGTTGTAGACACAAGTTTTATAAAGTCCTTAATCTTCAGAAAAGCTTGTATTTGTAAAGTACTGCAGTCTATGGGGAGTTGAATAATTTTTATTGCAACTGTATATATTCATATGATCTAAAAAGACTAGGAATATAACATACTGAAACATATGGACAATTTTTTGTGTGTTTTTGTCCTTTTGTGTGAACATTCTGTTGAATGTTTCCTTTTGTGTTCCACAGAAGAAGGAAAGTCATGCATGTTTGAAATGCTAGAACTGTCTTTCTAGTTCTAGAACTTTAAATTTAAGTGCGATACATTATGACATTATGAACAGACAGCCAGCCAGGCACCTCTCCTGGCTTTCCAATGTCGTCACATGTACAGTAACTAATGGTGGTGTTTCCTCTCAGCACCCGGGCAGCCACCTTTGAACGTGGAGTGGAATCTGATTGGCTCTAAGCTGACAGTTCACTGGGAGCCTGTCATTTCTCTGGAGATGGAGTCAGACGTTACTGGGTATCAGGTAAGTGCTTCCCAGCAATGTAAACCTCAAAGCCAAACTGTAAGGCATTATTTTCACATAATCACATTAGCTTGTTCTATTCCAGTGAGCATTTAGGAAACAACCAGATTAAAGTGCTTATATTATTTCTCTTGTTGGACAATTACCCACCTTGGTGGTAACAGAAATTAAAAATAAAACTAATTTATACCGCAGATCTACAAAATAGGTGCTGTACGGTATAGCAAAAACACCAGGTGTGCTAATAAACACTACAGTTCCCCACAGTGTATGATAATTTGATTTTACTTCCTTTATCGACTAAAATAGCTTGTGCTGAATAAATCTGAGTGGTTGTTAGCACCTCTCTCATTTGTTCTCTCCAGGTGTCTTACAGAAGGAATCGGCACAAAGAAATTAACACAATAACAACAAATCTGACCTCAGTGGAGCTCACGCTACCGGCAGATGATGACTATATCATCCAGATACGAGCGCTGAGTGACGGAGGAGAAGGGATGCCAACCGAACCTATCAACATACATAAACTTAGTAAGAGCACATTATTTATTTTAATGTAATGCTAATTTGATCATTTGATTTGAAGGAATGAAGAAAAAACTCAAAGAGATGCTGTTTGTTTGAACCTACTCATCAAAGAATCATGGATCATGACATGGATTTTTGTTTATTCTAATATGTTCTATGAGGTTTACTTATAATGTTAATAAAGGTTTTTTTTGCACAAAAAAAAAATGTGGAAAAAAATATGATTTTCAACCCCTTATTCTGACCCTCTGTTTAAAAAGTCTCAGATAATCGGCCAATAATCGGCCACTGTCAGTGTTGGGGAGAAACTAGTTACATGTAACGGAATTACGTAATTTAATTACAAAATAAATGTAATTGTAATTAGTTACAGTTACTGAGAAAAAATATGTAATTAAATCACAGTTACTTCTGAAAAATGCCAGTGATTACAAAGGGGATTACATCTGAATTTTTTCACACACCCACCCCCACTTACAGATTTAATTGACTTCTTTTAAATTGCATTGACTGCTCTAAAATAAGACACCAATGTTTCAGGAGTTTAGGATACAGAATAGGACACATGCTTATTCGATAACTGTTTTATTTCCTGTTTGGGTTTATGCATAAACTTTATTTTTTAAGATAGTTTTTTCGAAGGCATTGTTAGATGCTAGTGTTTTCTGTCATAACTATGCAAACATTTGATTTCAAACCCAGTATCATAGCTATTAAACTATTTCTTGTTATGATGTTGTTTATGTTATGATCTTGTTATGACATATAGCGCAGCTGCGCTCACGGTGACCGGAGTTCGATTCCCCAAAAAATAAGTAAACAAATAAAAAAGTCTGAATTTGTGGTGGCTGTGCTTTAAATTAAATTATTACACAGCTCAGACTCTTTCAGGGCAACTTAAGTCAGTGCTATATGCTTGATAATTTTTCTTGGCGGAAGCTTTGCGTTTGGTTAGCTAATAAAATATTAAAGCTTAATTCAATATTATGTGGACAGTTTCTTAATTCTGTCACCCTGGCATCATGGACTTGCAGTTGAAAATATTAGAAATTTAGAAAAGTAATCAAAAAGTAATTAAAAGTAATGTTACATTACTTTAATAAAGTAATTGAAAAGTTACACTGCTTATTACATTTTAAATCAAGTAACTTGTAATCTGTAACCTATTACATTTCCAAAGTAATCTTCCCAACACTGGCCACTGTTATGACTGGCTGACGTCATTACATAGGAAACAGTATCAACTCCCCCTCGCTATTGCACAAGTGTCTTGACAACATGATCAAAATAAAACTGCCATTTCCAGACAAAGCATTATGAAATTATTTACTTACTATTTGTGATGCAGCTGCAGGCAGGTCTAGAACGACTTCATCTTTCAACAAATGTTTCTTTGTGAACTCTCCGTGACACTGTGCCTCGATTACAAAACAAAATGCTCCAATCAGTCCTCAAAAACGATCCAGGATCCCATTAAAAATAAACTATCCACTTGTTCATTACGCTGGAATCATTCTGATATTTGTAAAAAGACACGAACGAGCTGTTTAACGAGCTTTTCTTTCACTTCATTTGTCCTATTGACGACAGACTCAAGCTGGTGGACTGTGTCCAGAAGTGTACGCGCATCTGTATACTGTATCCAGACGTGTGAAATGTAAATTGTCTAAGCATTAATAGCAAGGAAAGTCCCTTAAAATTGAGAGCAGCCACAAGTGAAGTGTTTCTTGGAGGTTATAATCGAAGAATGATCATATAACTTTTTACATAGACCATATGACCTGTGAATTCTTCTTGTGGTCAGTTTGTGAACAATGATACATGTGAATGACACTGACAGGGTAATAAGTGCTGTGAAGTCACTGCTCCTATTTGGTGATTACCCTTTAGGACCTTTATGAAAATGCAATAAGCTCAAAGGAGGCCAAAAAAAAGAGAGGCTACCATCCTGGTGTCCCTGTTGGACAGTGTTACTTTAGAAAAATGAGTGATTTATGAATTCGGTTTTTATCAGTTGTTTATATTCGCCTCATTTATTCCTACAGCCATGTCTACATCCTTACGCAATATTACATTTCCGTACGAGAGTTAAACCTGCAGGCCTGTGCAAAGCACATCCACTGCCTTTCTCTTTCAATGCCCATGATCTAAAAGATAAATATTCAGTGCCAAAGGGATATTAAACACACAGGCCCCTATAAAATAAACAATGCACAGTTGACCTCATAATGTTCTCCTCCTGTTCCCCCGAGTGAACAGCGCAGGTGCAGTTTGCAGCGTAGACGCTCTCTTACTGCAGCCCACAGAGTTTAATGCGCCTCTCTAAATGAGTTCTCACTGATTTGATGTGTCCTCCTCGTACACCTTTTATTCTCCACTGGGCTAAGCAGTCTGATCTTTATTAACTAGCCCAAGCTCTCGCCATCTATCTCTGCCCGTTGGTTTCCGCTCCCCCATGGATACAACGTCACAGGCTGATGCAACTGCAAGGGACAACTGTTCTCTGTGGCTTATTGTTCACATTTTTCATCTAATGGCCTGCAACGTCTCGCTTTGAGGAAAAAGTCCTGACTCTTTTTCGTTGTTAATGCTGGAAATTATTAGCTGTGCCAAGGTTTGCTAACATTACCATTAATTTGGAAAAATCGAAAAAACTGGTGAGCGTCTACCGGAAGTCAATGCAAATCCACTGTTCTTTAAAGCTACTGATAAAGCCATAATTTCATCCTTTAATTCCCAAAGATGCCTTTTTTATTGCTCTTATATTACTCCCAGTCTATTTATATTCATCAATTACAAGTTAATAAGCTTCAGTGCCTTTAAGTCCTGTTTTCCATGTTTCAGGTATGAGCGTACGAGGGTCCAGAGCCTGGCGACCCAACGCTATCCCCGTCTCCTTGCTTTCTATCATCGCGTTATCGACACTGCGACCGGCTTTGTGTTAACGGTCTGAAGGATCGAGCGTCCTCTGACCGGTTTGATTGCCTGTGCTCTTCCTCGCTGTGGAATCGTTGGAGAGGTGCACCGAAACACTTTTGAAGAGATATTATCGATCCATCTCTCCATAGTTATCTGAGGCAATGCCCAGCAAGCCGTTCAAGAAGCGTAACGGGAAAACGTCAGCGTCACGGTGGTGGGATTTCGTGTGCATGTGTTATGTACTGTGTATCATTCTGTCCTTGCAAGTGATCCGAGACCCTAACAAGGTTTCAACCGAAGGTTTTTGAAGCATATTGGTGTATGAGGAGGGATGAGTCATGTTACTGCACTAAGATTTCATCTTCTCATTGATCCCTCAGAACAAATGCCTTACTTCCATGTACATGCCAAAGTAGTTAACATGCTTTTATTTCTTACAAAGCTACTGTTTGTTAAACTTGTGATTGTTTTGTAATTATCACATCATTAATTGAAGGATTAGTTCACCCAAAAATCATTTACACACCCTTGTGTTCACATGGCTTTTGTTTTTCTGTGGGACACAAAGGAGCGATTTTAAAGAATGTTTCCATGCAATTACAATGAATGGAGGCCTTTTAAAGTAATAGCTGAAAACTTACTCACCCTTAGGCCATCCGCGATGTAGATGAGTTTGTTTCCTAAACAGGTTTAGAGAAATTTAGCATTGCATCACTTGCTCCCCAGTGGATCCTCTGCAGCAAATGGGTGCCAACAGAAAGATAGACAAAACAGCTGGTTTAAAAACCAAAGTAGTCACACGATTCCAGTCCATCTTGTAAAGTGAAATACAAATCCATCATTAAGTCCATAATTTACAAAATCATTCCTCCTGTGAAAAACTCATCAAAATCCACCAACATATTTGTTTAGAACTGTTTTTGCTCATAAGCTGTGCTTGATCTGTGCATATTTCTCTTCTGATTCAGACAAGATTACCTTTTTTACTGGAGAAAGCAATTTTATAGGTCATATTATACGTGGAAGCAACTGTTTAAAGTTAAAAATATCTGTAAAATGCATTTATTTATTACCAACACTCAGCTTTTCTCTTCACAATATGTTAATTGATGGACTGTAGTCGTGTGGATTACTTGTGAACTATTGTTACATTTTATCAGCTGTTTGGGCACTCATTCTGACAGCACCCATTCACTGCAGAAGATCCATTGGTGAGCAAGTGATGTAATGCTAAATTTAAGTAAATGTATGTAACCCTCGTTTCCTGAAGGCGGGAACGGTGACATCACGTGAGCATGACCAGCAAATTAGGATCTTAATTAGTGGTTCATAGCGACGTGACGTCGAGAGTGACCAACTGAAAGGGAACGTCTCGGTTACATATTTAACCCTCGTTCCCTGAAGGAGGGAATGGAGACGTCATGTCGGTATGACCAACTATTTGGGATCCCAATTAGTCGGTCATACCGAAGTGATATCGAGAGTGACTGACTAAAAGGGAACATCTCGGTTATGTATGTAACCCTCGTTTCCTGAATGAGTGAACGGAGACATCACATCGATGTGACCGACTATTTGGGATCCCAATTAGTCGGTCATACCGAAGTGACATCGAGAGTGACCGACTGAAAGGGACCTTCTCGGTTATGTATGTAACCCTCGTTCCCTGAAGGAGGGAACGGAGACGTCACATTGGTATGACCAGCTATTTTGGATCACAATTAGTCGGTCATACCGACGTGACGACGAGAGTGACCAACTGAAAGGGAACGTCTCGGTTACATATGTAACCCTCATTCCCTGAAGGAGGGAATGAAGATGTTACGTCGGAATGACCGACTATTTGGGATCCCAATTAGTCGGTCATACCGAAGTGACATCGAGAGTGACCGACTAAAAGGGAACATCTCGGTTATGTATGTAACCCTCGTTCCATGAAGGAGGGAACGGTGACGTCACATTGGTATAACCAGCTATTTTGGATCACAATTAGTCGGTCATACCGACATGACGACGAGAGTGACCGACTGAAAGGTAATGTCTTGGTTGCATATGATGGAGACATCAATGGAGAATGACCAACTGACCTGACTCATTTTCAGAATATAATTTCTTTTATATTCTCATAAACCTGCAATGAAATTACATTAACATACTGTAATTTTGTTGCAGGTTCGTGAGAATGTAAAGCTAATGTATAGCTACAGAGGGCTAGGAATAAAACAAGTCATATGTGACCCTGGACCAAAAAACCATAAGTAGCACAAGTATATTTGTAGCAATAGCCAATAATACATTGTATTGGTCAAAATTATCGATTTTTCTTTTACGCCAAAAAAAAATAGGATATTAAGTAAAGATCATGTTCCATGATCGCATTTTGTACATTTTTGACCATAACTATAGTAAAACTTCATTTTCAATTAGTAATGTGCATTGCTAAGAACTTCATTTGGACAACTTCACAGGTGATTTTCTCTATATTTAGAGTTTTTGCACCCTCAGATTCCAGATTTTCAAATAGCTGTATCTAATATTGTCATATCCTAACAAACCAAACATCAATGGAAAGCTTATTTATTCATGATGTATAAATCTCAATTTCAAAAAAATGACCCTTATGACTGGTTTTGTGGTCCAGGGTCACATATGCTTTTTTTAGTAGTCAAATTCCTCATTTACGTTCATTATATTACACAGACCAGCCAGTATATTCTTTAGAAATTCACCTTTTTGTGTTCCAAAGAACAAAGAAAGACATTTGGAATGACATGAGGGTGAGTAAATAATGACAGATGGTTCATTTTTTGCGTGTGAATGATCCCTTTAAGCTACTGTTTGTTATACTCGTGATTGTTTCGTAATCACAACATTAATTAACATTTAGCCTTTGCTTAGCAGTTCAGTTATTTGTTCAAGAGTTGTCTCTGTGCCTTATCTATGTTTTAGCACACACAAGGCTTGTATTTGTTTGCTCCAGGCACCATGTTGCAGCTACAAGCCTCTAGTATTCATGATTGTCGGGTTTTTTGACAACACCAGGAAAGGTTATGGGTAATTTTGTGTACACTCACAATGATAAAGTAACAATATTATATGATAATGACATGAGGGAACTTATTAGACTTTTCTTAATATGCTAGAGATGTTCTAAGTTCAAAATTTGATTTGATTAAGCATTTAGTCTGAATGCAGTCATAATTTGGTTTAATAAGAAAATGTCATTTTCAATAATCAAAAATGCACTGTTTTAGTAATACGTGGGTGAAAATGTAATTTTAAGATGAGAAACTAATTATTACTGCATTACAATATGAGAGATGTTAGATTTTCTTTTTTTTAACTAACAAATTCTGGAGTGCATTTTTAATGACCTTTTTTATTAGTATCACTTTATTATCCCTTGTGAAAAAGAAATGTTCTTAATTATATTAAATTTGCAATTGTAGTGTACTTTAAATATTAAAAGTGTGTTTAAATGGTAATATTAATGAAAAATGAAATCACTTTCATGACTGTTTAACTATAAAGTACACTTTGAAATATTGATTTATTAATATTTTGTCATGCTTTCAAGAAGTACACAATTTGATTTGTTGATTAACATATGTAAAGCACATGTAAAGTACTTGTAGCTGTAGTTATTAAAATTTAATAGATTTATACTAAATTGCAGAATTGCAAATGTGTAATTGCAAACATATTTCAATACATGACAAACAAGTTTCAACAAAAAAAATTGCATTAAAGCATTTTATCGTAAATGCTTATCAGTACATTCAGCAGTACAAGTGATTATGAAATACTAACTATATTATTTCCATAACAAGCAGTCTTCTTAAAAGCATACTTAAGTGTACTTCTTTTTCACAAGGGATAACTCAAGTATACTTTTTTTTTTTCAGATTTTTGGAAAACTGAGAATGAGTATGTGATATCTGTTTTCTAATAGTGTTACAATTTTCAGGTACAGCAAAGTGAGTCTGATAGGACAGGTTTAATGTATTAATAATCTGTTAAGTACTACGGTATAAACTCAGAAAACATCCTTGACCCAATTTAAGTAGTTTTTATACAACAACAAATTAGATGTCAGCTTGTGTTATTTTCTTTGCCCTCGGTTTATCTGCATTGTTATACCTGAGCGAGCATATTCAATCTGCTGCCGGTGTTTCTTCACACAGCAGAGTATGCAAACACTTTCGTATTGGCTGTTGCTTTTTGTACAGATAGCACAGATATCAGCGCATCCCTAGCTGTTATTCGTTTTAAAAGGGTGGGCAGCGCTGGATACTGCAAACGTCTGCTGCATCTTAAACCAGAAATGCTGAGTGGTTGCTAAAAGCCACTTGTGGGTTTTTTTTATTTTATTTTTTGGCCATGTACATTGTGACTTGTTCTTCTGTGACTGTTAAAAGTTCTGGTACTTTATGTATTTTCAAGCTTGTTTAACAAACCACAGATAAATAGTTTGTGTTTTATTTGTCACTTTCTCGCTGTGCTGGACTGCGGCGCAGATTCTAGGCCACTCACCAGATGCTCCTCAGGGCCTATATCAGCTGAATCAGATGTGTTTAGGAAAGTTTGGGGCAAAAAACTGCTTACCCAGTAGTGCTCGAATTGCTTTAGACTCTTTCAGTCCTGGTAATTAAAGGAATAGTTCACCCAAAAATAAAAAGTTGCTAAACATTTACTCACCCCTTAGGCTTCGTTGGAACAGAACGGAGAGATTTAGCATTAAATCACTTAGTGCTCCTCTGCAGTGAATGGGCGCCATCAGAACAACTGACAAAAATGTCATCAGCTATCAGTAATCTGTATTTCTTGTGGATTATTGTGATGTTTTTATCAGATGTTTGGATTCACTCCAGAGGATCCATTTGTGAGCAAGTGATGTACAGTTGAGGTCAAAAGTTTACATGCCCCTTTCAGAATCATTAAAAATGTCAATTATTTTACCAAAATAAGAGGGATCATACAAAATGCATGTTATTGTTTATTTAGTACTAACCTAAATAAGATATTTCACTAAAAGATGTTTACATATAGAGTTCTCCACAAGAGAAAATAATAGTTAAATTTATAAAAATGACCTGGTTCAAAAGTTTACATCCCCTTGATTCTTAATACAGTGTTGTTACCTGAATGATCCACAGCTGTGTTTTTTGTTTAGTGATAGTTGTTCTTGAGCCCCTTGTTTGATCTGAATAGTTCAACTGCCTGCTGTTCTTCAGAAAAATCCTTCAGGTCCCACAATTTCTTTGGTTTTTCAGCATTTTTGTGTATTTGCACCCTTTCCAATAATGACTGTATGATTTTGAGATCCATCTTTTCACATTGAGGGCAACTGAGGGACTCATATGCAACTATTACAGAAGGTTCAAACACTCACTGATGCTTCAGAAGGAAACACAATGCATTAAGAGCCGAGGGGTGAAAACTTTTGGAATCTGAAGATAAATTTAAGGTAAATTTAACTTATTTTGTCTTCTGGGAAACATGTAACTATCTTCTGTAGCATCTGAAGAGTAGAACCAAATGAAAAAATATGATGTTTAGGCAAAATAAGAAAAACGTACACATCTCCATTCTGTTCAAAAGTTTTCACCCCCCAGTTCTTAATGCATGTTTTTTCCTTCTGGAGTATCAGTGAACATCTGAACCTTCTGTAATAGTTGCATACGAGTCTCTCAGTTGTCCTCAGTGTGAAAAGATGGATCTCAAAATCATACAGTCATTGTTGGAAAGGGTTTAAATACACAACAATGCCACAAAACCAAAGAATTTGTTGGAGGTAACAACACAGTATTAAGAATCAAGAGGATGTAAAGTTTTGAACTGGGTAATTTTTATAAACTCATTTTCTCTAGAGGACTATATGTAAACATATTTTATGTGAAATATCTTATTCAGGTCAGAACTAAATAAACAATAACATGCATTTTGTATGATCCCTCTTATTTTGGTAAAATAAATAACATTTTTAATGATTCTGGAAAGGAGGATGTAAACTTTTGACCTTAACTGTATTATTACATTTGATGAAGAAGCTCATCTATTAATTTTTGGGTGAACTATTCCTTTAATTATGCTTGTGAATTGCAATACTAAAACACAAATGGCCTAACACATTGCTGTCGAAAGATATAAACACAAGAACGCAGAAAAATTGAGAGCCATGACCTGAAAGCACATGATTTGACAGATCCTTACCGTGATGTAGAAGCCATTAAACCACGCTAATAAATTACAGTGCGCCCTGCAGGGGCTTTTGACCAAATCTGCAAGGGAATAATGGTTATTAGGTGAGCCGAGGACGAGATGGATGTGAGATGAACAGCATGGCGAGCTGTATCAGGACTGTCCAGACAGCTGACGAGGAGCAGCTTTGTTTTTGGTTCTTTTGTTTCTCCTCACGACAGGGACGTGGCCACCTTTCTGTGTCATTTTAGGATGACCGCACTCAAAGGGCCTTTGTACGACTCTCACTTACGCACATTTGAGGAGACTCCAAGGCATTGTTCAAGGCCGCCCGCACACTCGGCCTTGGTTTTGAATTGTAAGGTCAAACAGGAAGTGAGAGTAAATGAAAATCCTCTCTGAGTGCAAAAAGTCGTCTTGTCCCTACAGACTTGCCGTACAATATAGATGTCACATCAAGCTCTTGGATGTTTTTGTGTCTGGGATGAAGGCTGCTGCATGATTTTGATTTAACCTTTGATAATGGCTGCTGACATTTAGGTGCCTGTTGGGACTTGTGTATTTTGTTCGAGATTGTCAGGCCATTTTGTGAATATTATTCATATTTTCTCTGGAGTTGCTTCAGAGGACTTCATCTGAGATCCTTAAGTGCTTATTATAAATGTAAAAAACAAAAAAAAAAAACATTGGTTTATGTGATTGCTTCTGAAAAAGGTATAAAAAAAAAGTGTTTTGTATTTTGTAAGTATTGTTTCGTTGTTTCAGTTTTATGACATCCAACTTGTAATGGCATTTTTGTTAAAGGTCAAGTGTTGTCCTTTAAACGTAAAGTAATTTGATTATGGCTGTCAGAACAGATTGATTTGTGGGAAGATTATGTAGTTGAATGCAAGATGATATTTTGTTCCTCTTTGGTTGAAATGTCGACAAGATCAAGATTAACTTGTGTTTTCGTGTGTTAGATTCAAATAGATTCACCTTCCATATGAATATGTGTAACAACACTTGACCTAATGTTTTGATATCTCTGTATTAATACATTGTTTATTGAATACATCTCTGTGAGATGATATACTGGAGCTGAATACCGTTTTCATATTGAAAAGAACTGGACTGTGTATAGTAAAGCTGTGCATGTTGGTTGTTTAATGTGTGTACATTTTCTAAAGCAAATTTAATAAAACCACTTATTGGAGATTTACCTCCATAATGTCACAATACTGAGTCTTTTTGTTCTAATATAAACCACTATTTTCTTGATTAAATAAACAAACTATCACCTTTCCAACAATGACTGTATGATATTGAGATCCATCTTTTCACACTGAGGACAACTGAGGGACTCATATGCAGCTATTACAGAAGTTTCAAATGTTCACTGATGTTTCAGAAGGAAAAACCATGCATTAAGAGCAGGGGGTGAAAACTTTTGAACAGAATGAATATGTGTTCATTTTTCTAATTTTGCCCAAAAATCATATTTTTTTCATTTAGTATTGCCCCTCAGAAGCTACAGGAGATACTTACATGTTTCCCAGAAGACAAATAAGTTCAATTTACCTTGATCTTAAAGTTCCAAAAGTTTTCACCCCCCGGCTCTTAATGTATTGGGTTTCCTTTTGAAGCACAGTGAGCGTTTGAACCTTCTGTAATAGTTAAATATGAGTCCCTCAGTTGTCCTCAGTGTAAAAATATGGATCTCAAAATCATACAGTCATTGTTGGAAAAGGTTCAAATACACATAAATGCTGAAAAACCAAAGAATTTTTGGGACCTGAAGGATTTTTCTGAGGAACAGCAGGCAGTTTAACTGCTCAGGACAAACAAGGGACTCAACTATCAACTGTCACTAAACAAAAAAAAAAAAAGCTGTGGATCATTCAGGTAACAACACAGTATTAAGAATCAAACATATGTAAACTTTTGAACAGGGTCATTATTGTAATACAACTATTGTTTTCTCTTGTGGACTATATCGTTTATGTGAAATATCTTATTCAGGTCAGTAATAAATAAAAAAAATAACATGAAATTTGTTTGATCCCTCTTATGTTAGTAAAATAATTAACATTTTGCAGATTCTGCAAGGTGTATGTAAACTTTTGGCCTCAACTGTACTGTATATAGGGTACCACAAGTATGATTCCTCCACATAAAGCTTTACCAAGTTTGCCCAGTACCTAATGTAACATCAAAATCAAATCATTACGTTAGTGCAACATTACTAGCTCATCCTAGTGTCCCCATTTGCAGGGTTTCACCCTAACCACATTACAAATGGCAAAATAGTGCACATGGTTTCAATAATTAGTTTTTTTGTAGGAGCTATTTAACTGTGCTTAATATTGAAATACCTGTCACAAATGTTGAATTATGATAACTCTGGCCTTGCACAGCTGCCTTTCTGCAAATTTGTCCTTTGTCCTATTGTTCCACTATTAAACTAGTTCGAAATAATGCATGGGCTGTTTAGGCCTGTTACATGACTAATAGATTTCAGCGGAGCTGCACTATTCATCTTAGCAGTTCACTGACAGCCTCTAACCCAGGGGTGTCACACTCATTTTAGATCAATAGCCGGACTGGATTAAACTGTTTTTTTTTAACCTGGTGTACCCATGCTGTACTCAGACTCAGTGGAGGCTTGTAAACAATTAGCAAATTAGCCTATATAACCATTTTTTCGTGCACATGTCTGTGTTGTCATGATTACAAATTTGGTAAAACGAGCCAGGCTGCCACGGGACAGTTGTGTTACCCACTGATCCAGTTTCAGAACGGCGCAATATAACATCGCTGCTCTGACCTGAATTAACAGCTGATTTTGATTATAGGGCATGTGAGAGGATAATTGAACCCTAAAATACAATACACACACAGGTCACTTCTGATGAGTTTCATGCATAATAGTGGTTCAGGATGAGAGGAAGAAGCGATAACTGTAACGCATTTAGATTTCTGCCTGAGAAAATGTTTAGCGTACAGCTTTGAAATCTACTCAAACATCTTTATATTAGCAATTACCGGTGTCGAATAAATTAATGGCTTGATTGGGTCTGATGCAGTTAGATTAAGTACATGAAGGCCAAAGACATTCAACACCCATGCTGTATAATTTTAATGGTGGTATGCGATAAACATAGTAATAAGTGGAAGACGCTAATGTGAAGCAACATTTTATGTGTGAGCTACACATTTATGTCAGTAGTTCCACAAACCATTTCCTTGAACATATAAACGTTATTAAGCACAGGCTTTAATAGTGACATCAAACTACATGTAAACAAACAGCAAACATGATATGGAAAATGCATATATAATGAATGCTATTTACATAGAACGTGTTTTTCAGAAAACATGTTGTGTGTGAATGGCTGCTAATAATGTTCATTATACACTGAAAAAAAAGTGTAGAAACAATTTTCACTCAGAAATCACTCTAGAAATCTGTTTTATTGTGTGCTTTATTTAGTGTATGTATAATAAATGTTATTAGACGTGAGCAGTCCAATGGGAAATGGGAAAACTTTTTTATTTTTAAGTTTAACTTGTTTTGAATTGAATGCTGTGTTTTTAGAAAAACATGTCATGGGTGAGACATGTTCACATAAAAGAGCAAAGTCTGATACAGTATTTATCATCATCATGGAAATGCTCCATATTGGTTATTTATTTAGTGAGTAGCCCTGTATTAAGTGACAGAGGTGAATCCTGAAGGGCTTTATTTTTGTGATAATGATGTGCTGTCTGTACATTATCCTACTTAACCCTTGTGCGGTCTTCATTTTGGGTTGTACACTCATGGTCTTTGGGGTCTTTTTTGACCCCACGCAACAAAATTTAATTTTGTAACAAAATAATAGTTTTTTTCTAAAAAAAAAATCATTTTTCTGTTCATTAATGTTTTTACTACATTTGTGCCATTTTCGGGGGATTTATTATGATTTTTTAAATATATATAAATTAATAAATAAATATTTAAAAAAATAGGTTTTTATACAAAAACAGCTTTTTGTGTAAAATTCACTTTATGAAAGACCCACATTTTTAACTTTCATTCATGGTATAACATGGACCATTTGACATGGTTTGGTGTAAGATTTTTGCCCATCATTTGGAAAATGCCCCTTTAAAAATAAAAAATTATAATTTTTACCAGTAGATGGCTGCAGAGCTCCACCATTTACTATGTGCTATTTGACTAACTGAAAGTCATCTTTTTTTCAAGTTTTTTAGTGGGAAAGGGAAGGATGTGATGTGTGGCCAAGTATGGTGACCCATACTCGGAATTTGTGCTCTGCATTTAACCCATCCAAGTGCACACACACAGTAGTGAGTAGTGAACAAACACCCGGAGCAGTAGGCAGCCATATTGCTATCGCTGCGGCGCCCTAATCATAATGTAACTATTGAAAAACTGATTTTTTTCAGTACAAAAAATATAAAACTTTGACAAAAAGTAATTTTTATTGTTATAATTGTGATTTCATTATATGTAGATATCAATCCAACTGAAAAAACTTGTAAAAAGATATCTTTTAGTTGGTCAAATAGCAAATAGTAAATAGTGGGCAGCCATATTGCTATCGCTGCGGCGCCCGGGGAGCAGTTGGGGACCTTGCTCAAGGGACTCACCTCAGTCATGGTATTGAGGGTGGAGAGAGCACTGGTTATTTACTCCCCCCCACCTTCAATCCCTGCCGGATCAGGGACTCAAACCTGCAGCGTTTCAGTTGCAAACCTGATTCCCTAACCATTAGGCCACGTCTTTTTTTTGTTGTTGTTGTTGTTGTTGTTGTTTTTTTTGTTTTTTTGTTTTTTGTTTTGTTTTGTATTGGATTTTTGGATTTTATCTACATATTATGAAATCACAATTATAAAATATATTTGTCAAAGTAATGGATGAATTGATAAACTTTGAATGGATGAATTTTGAATCAACATTTTGTTGGTTTGATTCTAATCATAATGTAACATTATTGAAAAACTGATTTTTTCAGTACAAAAAATATTAAACTTTGACAAAAAGTAATTTTTATTGTTATAACTGTGATTTTATTATATGTAGATATCAATCCAACTGAAAAAACTTGTAAAAAGATATCTTTTAGTTGGTCAAATAGCACATAGTAAACAGTGGAGCTCTGTAGCCATCTACTGGTAAAAATTATAATTTTTTATTTTTAAAAGGGCATTTTACAAATGATGGGCAAAAATCTTACACCAAACCATGTCAAATTATCCATGTTATCCTCATGAATGAAAGTTAAAAATGTGGGTCTTTTATAAAGTGAATTTTACACAAAAAGCTGTTTTTGTATAAAAACCTAATAAAAAAAATATGTATTTATTAATTTATATAAATTTTAAAAAATGGCACAAATGTAGTAAAAACATTAATAAACAGGAAAAAAATATTTGTTTAAAAAAAAACTATTACTTTGTTACAAAATTAAATTTTGTTGCATGGGGTCTCTAGAGACCCCAAAGACCATGAATGTTACTGTTTTTTTAACACTAACATAAAATCAAGATATCACTCCAATTTTTTTTTTATTTGTAGATCTAGATAGTGCGGACAGGTTCAGAAAGTCTCATGTCATTTCGACAAAGAGAACATTTTTTAAAAATTAAGCGAAGTCATTTGCGGGTCAAAAATACCCCGAAGACCACATACACTTTTTAAATAAATAACAACCATGACAACGGTGAAATAAAAGAGAAGTTTAAAATCAACCCCTCATCCACATTTTAATATTTAAGCTGCAGTTATGTTGGATGTTTAGTTTGATGGTGTATTTGTTTAGTCAACATTTTCTGGACTCATTTTCACTGGACTAGAGGCTGCCATTACATTCATGCAAACAGAAACAACACAGATTTTTGGAATTGCAACCAAACTGGATACAAAAAGCAAATACATATTTCTTTTTTTGAAGTAGGGTTAATTGCTTGAAATAATCAGTATTGACCTGTATCAGTCAATACTGAAACTGTCCATTATTTTGGAGTAGGGCTGAATTCAGTTAATAAAGCAAACTGATATATTGTGGTACATTAAATTTGCTTATCAATATACTTCCAGGTAATGTTAATAAAAAGGTCTGAAAACAGGCAGATTTGTCATAATTACAGCAGAAATGCTGAAAATGACTTCTTATTTGTGTCAGTGACAAACATAAGTGGACATAATAAAGAAATAAAAAAACATTTTAAAACAAATTGAAAATCTTTAATACCATTTTCATAAAATTTAATGAGCGTAAAATGTCATGTGTTGTCACAATCAAGTAAATAAAATTATTTTTCTTTTACCTAAAATACATGTGAGTATAAACATCCTAATCATTATTTAGTATTATATTAAGTATATATAAATATATATATTTAAGAAGTATATATATATATATATATATATGTACATACAGGTGCATCTAAAAAAAAATTGAATATTGTGAAAAAGTTCATTTTTTGTTTGTAACTTATTTCAAAAAAATGAAACTTTCATATATTCTAGATTCATTACATGTAAGGTAAAACATTTCTAAAGTTTTTTTGTTAGAGCTTACACCTCATCAAAGTAAAAAATCCAGTATCTCAAAATATTAGAATATTTCCTAAGATCAATCAAAAAATGGATTTGCAAAACAGAAAAATTCAAGTTCTTTAAAGTATGTTTATTTATGCACTGAGTACTTTGTCGGCAGCACATATTACAGCAAATTTCTTGCTCCTAGCACAAATTACAGCATCAGTAATGTGTGACATGTAAGCGATCAGCCTGTGGCACTGCTGAGGTATTATTGACCCTACAGATCATCTGTATATTGTTGGATCAACTGTTTCTCATCTTTCTCTTGAAAATATCCCATAGATTCCATATGGTGTTCAGGTCAGGCATGTTGGCTGACCAGTTAAGCACAGTAATATCATGGTCAGCAAACCACTTGGAAGTGGTTTTGGCAGTGTGGGCAGGTGCTAAAGTCCTGCTGGAAAAGGAAATCAGCATCTCCATAAAGCTTGTCAGCAGATGGAAGCATAAAGTGCTCCAAAATCTCCTGGTAGACGGCTACATTGACTTTGCTCTTGATAAATCACAATGGACCAACACCAGAAGACATCACGGCACCCCAAATCATCACTGACTTCAGAAACTTTACACTGGACTTCAATGGTCATCCCTGTTGCTTGTGCACCTTTGCCTACCCAATTTCTTTCTTCCAGTCAACTTTGCATTTAATATGCTTTGATACAGCACTCTGTAAACAGCCACCACATTCAGTAATGACCTTCTGTGACTTACTCTCTTTGTGGAGGGTGTCAATGATTGTCTTCTGGACCATTGCTATGATGTCAGCAGTCTTCCCCATTAGTGTGGTTTCAAAAAACAAGAGATACCCGGAATTTATACTGTAGGGATGGTCATTTAATGAAACTCAAATGTAAATATTCTAATATTTTGAGATACTGGATTTTTGACTTTCATGAGCTGTACAGTCTAATCATCAAAATTAAAACAAAAAACTCTTGAAATGTTTTACTTTACATGTAATGAATCTAGAATTGTAACAAGTCCAACTGAAGGCGAGATGTGGATGAACCCAAGTGCAGTTTATTATAATCCAAACGTGAACATCCAAAATGCAAACATAATCCAAACATAGACCTGACTTGACTTGACATAAACTTGAAACAGGAACAAGAATAGATACACAAACTCACCAACAGCAGGTACACACTTCAATACACTTATACCAAACAATGAGGGTCACAAGAACCAACCAATGAGAACACACTGAACAAGGGAACCAATAGCAGAAATACACGAGGGCAAGGGAAGCAAGACTAGACAAGGAACATGGCAAAACTTAAAACACACACACGTGTGTGTGTGTGTGTGTGTGTTTTATATTATATTTTTGGGAAGTCACAACACATTTTACAGCTTGATCTAATCTTGACTCACCATACAAAGGTGAAATTATAACGTATTTTAAGACTCTATTAATATTCACACACTGTCATGAAGGCCTTAACTTTAAATTTGAAGGAGAGATAATTATTTTAAATTACTGACAATTTGACATAATTATGGCCCAAAAATCTAAAATTACAAAGTAAGAATTTAAAAGGAAATCCATTTAATTCGCCCAAAACATTTCTTTTATATATATATATATATCTCTCTGTCAGTTAATACTGAAACTGTCCATTATTTTGGAGGAGGGCTGAATTGTGCTTTCATGTCACTGGATATAGCCACTGTGAGTGGATTGTGCATTCAGTGTTATTACCGAAATTTATTGAGCATTGCAATCATCCCTTTTCGCCCCTCCGTACTATTCTTGAGGAGACTCTGTTGGTGTCTGAAGGCGTGATGTGCAGAAGGATTTACTGCAATCCATTGCACATGACTTTTTATGTATCTTGGGGTGAACTATATTTTTTTAAGTGTTTTTCTTTTCTCTTTTGCTTTTCCGTGCCTTTGCTTTGGCAGTGATTCATGCCGTGCCTCTCAAACCGGTAGCCCCTGGAATTGCTCTCCTGGCTATGTCCTGGCTCCCTCTGTGATGAATGCTGTATGCTCTGCGCTCTGTCTATGATAAACTGTCCATAGTGCCCTCATAAATTGCTGTGTGGTCGAGTCCGAAACAGCTGTCACGGGGAAAACAAACAAACAAACTCCACCGTCAACCACAGTGAAATGCTTTGCGTGTCAGCCAAAAACACGCTTCCCTTTTCAGCCGATCTGTTTGCTTCTAATTTGCTTTACTCTGAAATGAACGCATTTATGAGCGCTGGGAAATATTGCACGTCACGGGCCAATTTTATGCTAAATGTTATTACAAAATAGGATTTTTAAAAATGAGCTCATTACATATGCATGTGCGTTTCCATTTCCATCCGATTAATTCATAAGAAAGGCCTATATGAGGAAAAAGCCTTGAGGGTTTATTGAAGAGTCTCTCTAAATTTAACAATGACAGCGGCCTCTAGAACCGCCTGGCATTTAAGTAAATCTTTCGGATCAATATCTCCAGCGAGTATTTTACAACCTCTTGGCTCAGGTAGAGGTGATTTAAAGGAAGAAAGCCAGCAGTGCGCAGAACCTTATTAGATAAAATTTGTCAATTAAAACTGTCTCTTGAGTCCTGATCTAAACGACCCGTGGCCGTTGCCATGCATATTTTCCTTATGCTGTCCGCTTCTCTTGGTAACTTCAACATTAGCTCTTTTATATGTGAAACACATGCAGTTTTTATGTTTAAGTGTGTGTGCTGCTGTTCATAAGTGCTAATGTGTAATTGTACCTGAGCAGAAGATGAACCAAGCATTTTTTAGGGTGTAGGCAGATAGATAGTCTCTATTCAGATGCTCTGGTCACAGACAACTTTTACAGTATAACAGTATGACAGGATTTTTTATTATTGTTATTTTTTTTTAAAACATCATGTCACACTGGTTTATTTCATTTAAAAAAAAAAAAAACATAAAAACAGTGGATCTCAACCACTCGGGCTTACTAGTTGGTCTCACAGTGAATTAAAGGTATTTAAATGAATAATTTATTAATAATACATTAACATTTTCTAACAGCAATCTCAATTTAGAGTTATATTTTTATGTTTTTTATTGAAGAACATATTTTTGAAACTTCTAGAATCACAAAATGAATTGTGCTCCATTAATTTAATAGATCAGTACTCCCAGTTTATGTTAAATAAAAAGATTTGAAAACAAGCACATTTGTAATAATTATAGCCAAAACACTACAATCTAAAAAAAAAATGCTGGGTTAAAAACAACCCAATTTGGGTTATTTGGCAACCCAGCGCTGGGTAAATATTGGACAAAACACATGCTGGGTTATTTTGACTCAGCTGGTTGGGTTAAATGTTTTTGGATTGTTTTATTTCAACTATTGTTTAAAAATTATTATACTGGTGGCTTAAAATGGGCTGAAAATTAAAAAGCACACAGAATTACAGAGGCAACAGCATCAAAAGATGAACATTTATTATTAAGCAAGAACACCCATGGACAAAAATATAAGACATTTTATTTATAAGATTTATATTGATTGCAGAGATTCATAAAAAAAAAAAACCTTATACTGATTTGTGCTGTAGGTGAAGCTGGATCACAAATGATTTGCACAAACATAGACGGATATATGTAGATCTGGAGGTGCATTCCATTCACAAACAAATGTAATCCACTGCATCTTCAGCGGCTCAGATGTCAGGAGTAAATGACGACCACTATGTTTATTATTACATCCAGCAACACTCAATCGCAGATATTCTTGTCTAACTTACATCCCTGCTAAGGCATCGAAACAATGGCGATCAGACTGTTACAGCTGATCTGAGGTAAGACGCTCATGTCAATTAACTATCTTGGGAGCGGCCTCTGGCATCTGAGAATGGCTCGGTTTGAAAAAGGGTATATTTTTTTTTACAGATTAATTAAAAACCACTGCATGGATTTTTATCATTATAGTACATACACTGCCAACACACATTAATGTTCAAACAACATGTTTGCCAGGGGAATATGAACTTCAGACCGCTGCCTCATGTTTCACTCGTAATAGCTGACTCCATAACCTGTCCATAAACAAACAGTACTGAGAATAGAGAACACATTTTAACGTTAACAAATTAAATTAAATTCAGTATTATTAAGAAGTGCACCAAAACAGAGGTGCTGTGAACCTCTCTTTCCTGTAGATGAAGGCAAAAAGCCTGCGCCCTGATTGTAAGTCAGCAGCTGGGTTGTTTCATCAGAGACAGGCTCAACCCAGCAGCTGGGTAGAAAAAAAATAACCCAATATTTAATAACCCATTAAAAATGACCCAGCAGCTTAGTTACAAAATAAAAACTACCCAGCACCTGGGTAAAAATATTAAAATAACCCAATAAAAATTACCCAATAAACTGAACCCAGCATTTGGGTTAAAAAAAAAAATAACCCAGTATTTTTGTGTGCAGAAAAACTACCCAGCACCTGGGTAAAAATATTTTTTTAAAAACCAATAAAATGACCCAACAAGCTTAACCGAGCATTTGGGTTAAAAATAAATAATTAAGCATTTTTTAGAGTGCAGAAAAACTACCCAGCTTAAAATGTTGGTTAATAAGTTGAATAAATAGTAATTACTTATTGCTACCTTTTGATTATTGCTGATGCCTCTAATAATTATGTGTTCATTTTTAATGTCCAACCTATTTTGGGTTCATTTTAAGCAAGAAATATTGTGATTTTTAAACAATAGTTGAGTTAAATAAAACAATTCAGCATGTTGGGTAAAAACATTTAACCCAATCAGCAAAGTCAAAATAACCCAGCATGTGTTCTGTCCAATATTTACCCATCACTGGGTTGCCAAATATCCCAAGTTGGGTTGTTTTTAAGCCAGCATTTTTATAAAAAGGCTGGTTTGAACATTTAACCCAACCACTGAGTCAAAACAACCCACTTACTAGGTTTGTTCATATTTCACCCAGCACTGGGTTGTATTTAACCCATAATTTTTTAGAGTGTAGATCCAGACAATTATAAAAGATCACAAAGCCTTTTTTCACTGATGATTAATAGACAAAATAACCAGGAGCGTGTATTAAACAGGGTCCGTTCTGATTTCATGTTGACTTTCGAGCTGACTAAGATAGCAAAGCAGCCCTGGAGTATATTTGGACAAGAATACAGCAAGACTCGTGGGACACTTTGTCATTCCTGAAGAAACAGGACAAAAATACAGTCCCTCCCTCAGGAGAATGTAGTAGTAGAATAAAAAACATCCCACGAGAGCAGTATTAGACACGAATTTTAAAGTTAACACACAGGAACTGCCAGAAAATAAATTAGTGGTAAGAAAAAGGTTAGTTTATTGTTACATTATCACATTACACACGTGTTGTGTGGGTTTCCCAAATGTGCGTTAGCACCAGATCCTCAAAAGGAACGTGCCTTTAGGGAATTTAAATATCATTGCCATGACAACACATCCACATAAGCACAATCCCAGAAAGTTTGGAACAAAATCTAGTTACCAGTTCCTCAAACTATGCTCTCTTGAATTCAAACGTGATAGTTTGACTGTTCCCTGTGTGGGATGCTGAGGGGAAAAAAATTTAAAAAACTGTCCAACTGTCCAATTCCTCATTGTATTTATTACATTGACAAGACTTCCATGGTCACATACTGACAAAACTATCGCTTCTTCACTCGAAGTACATCAAATCGGTTTGCAACTGAAGTACCTTCAGAGATGTTCTTCGGCAATTACTTCATTGTACTCATTCAAAGCACCTGGGAAATGAAAAGTATAAGTGTCTATATTAGTCAATTTCCATAGATTTTAGACAAAGCATGAACGATTAGTACCGGATGAGAAGAAACATTGATGAATATTGCTTCATTTGCTCTCTCAACGCAAACAGATTCAATAGTCTTAAGAAGGACAAGGCTGAGGTCATTAAAGAAAGATCCTTGTCCTTCCTCAAAGAGCTCTTCCTATGTTTTTCATCCCCTGCCCTTCTAAATGAGTGTCTCCTGTGTTTTTTACTCTCCACAACACTATTTGAAGAGCATTAAACTCTAATTCCAGTAGAGCAAAAGGAAGAAAAGCATCAGCTAGCTGAATCTGAGACGGAGGAGGTCATTGTGCTGTTTGGTTGAGGTGTTTGGCCGGTGACTTTTAGCAAGCAAGAGGCTCTATAATTTCATTTGCCTGAGCTGTGATTCTTTAATATTGGCGTGTTGTCTAACATCCATGTCCCCAGATGCTCTGAAAGAGGATGCTGCTTATTGCTTTTTGGAGAAGAATTCAATAAAGTGAGATTTGGATCTGAGGGAATAGTGACACTGAAGGACCTTGCAGGTCATGGACTAATGAATGTATCTCCTCTCATCTTGGGGGTTGTAAGTGCCTTAGCACCCTGCTAAAACTTGTTATCTGCCTGCACGGTCAATGCTCATGGTTCAGACCTCCATCGCCTGACTCAACTGCTTATCTTTAACCGCTATGGTTCGTCTAGATATCACAGTGAGGTTTGAATTGTTAGATTTGAGAACTAACTGATCAATGAAATCTGTAAGCTGTAGGTGCTTTCTTCTACTCTAGTTCGGTCATTAATTACTCATCCTCATGTCGTTTCAAAACCGTAAGACCTTCGTTCATCTTCGGAACAATAATTAAGATATTTTTGATGAAATCCGAGAGCTTTCTGACCCTGCATAGACGGCAATGTAACCACCATGTTCAAGACCCAGAAAGATTATAAGGACATTGATAAACTCCATGTGAAATCAGTGGTTCATCCGTAATGTTACAAAGCTACGAGAATACTTTTTGTGTGCAAAGAAAACAAAAATAACTTCATTCAACAATTTCTTTTCTTCCGTGGAAGTCTTCAACGTGCGTTCACAACAGTACCTTTCTAGGCCTTGAATGTGGTAAATATGTTGCTGTCTATGCAGGGTCTGAAATCTCTTGGATTTTATTAAAAATATCTTGATTTGTGTTATGAAGATGAACAAAGGAGTTTAAAGGGTGAGTAATTAATGACAGAATATTCATTTTTTGGTGAACTGGCAACCTAGAATTGCACTAGGTTCACTTGCTATACTTTCTTTTTCATATTAGTATTCTATCAACTGTGATTCGCTAGTCTGTATGTGCTGAACACAAAAACACAGTTTTAATATCAAATACAGGTGTCAAAGAAGGTTTCAGTATTTGTTTCATGATAACAACAAGGCCAAATTGTCACACCCCTGGACTGCTGTATTGGTTTTTCCCTCATGTGCCCATATATGGTGTTCCTGTTCCTGTCCTTGTTATTTTCATTATTAGTTAGTCACCCTGCACCTGTCTGTCTATTATTAGCCTACCTTTATAAGTTGTATTCAGTTCAGTGTTTAACGTCTGGTCTTGTCAATGAATATGTGTGTTCCTGTCTCCCTTGTGTGGATTTATCTGTGTCGATTATATAAAAAGACTTTACATTGCATTTCATCGTTGTGTTGCGCCTTCCTCCACACGTATTGAGACACAAATACACATATATGATTTGAAGAAAAGCTGGAAAAATGATGCACTGTGTCTGTGTTATGTGTCTTTATTTTTCTTCTGGAGAACAGCCAAGCGTTTAATAGCAGCCATTTCCATTAAATTTATACACAAGAGATGTTTTGGATTAATTGCCTCTAATTTTGTGAGGTGTCAGAAATTTTACATATTACACTTTATGAAACCAGCAAAACTGTGACCAAAAATTCACACCAGATCAAATGTGATGAATGGCACCACGTCTTTTGAAGATGCCTAAGGCATATATTAAAAAAATAATAAATTCAATTCTGTAGTTTTATATGCTATATCTAATTATTTGATTTAAAGGTGTTTGTGAGCATATTAAATATGGCAGTTGAAATATGCAGTTGTTGCACATAATTATCTGGAACTATGGTCACAGAATTTTAAATGTGACTGCATCATTATTAAATCATTTATCATCACAGTGAATGTTTTGAGATGTGGTCCAAAAGTGTGACACCACTAGTGACAATGCTTTTAGTAGTTTTCTAATCTAATACACTTTCTTTTTTTTTATTATACTATTTGCATAATAACTTAAAGGATTAGTCCACTTCCAGAACAAAAATTTACAGATAATTTACTCACCCCCTTATCATCCAAGATGTTCATGTCTTTCTTTCTTCAGTCATTAAGAAATTATGAGGAAAAAAACATTCCAGGACTTCTATGGTGCCCCTGAGTTTTAACTTCCAAAATGCAGTTTCAATGCAGCTTCAAAGGGCTCTAAACGACCCCAGATGAGGTCTTGTCTAGCGAAACGACTGGTCATTTTCTTAAATAAATCATTATTTATACACTTTTTAAACCACAAATACTTGTCTTGTCTAGCTCTGCGATGCACATATGTCTGGTCCAAGACAGTTAGGGTATGTCGAAAAACTCCCTTCTCATTTTCTCCTCTAACTTCAAAATCGTCCTCAAAAAACAAAAGAGAAAGAAAGAAAAGACATGAACATCTTGGACGACAAAGGGGTGAGTAAATTATCTATACATTTTTGTTCTGGATGTGAACTAATGCTTCAAAGGCACAATGTGTACGTTTTATGCCACTAGAAAGTGCATATTCAAAACTAACAAAGAAACAAAGGAGTAGTTTGATGTAATGATGGACCTTTGTGAATAATTTGTTTCAAATTAGTGGGTCGGAGCGTGTATCAAGCTGCCTAAATCACGTGATTTCAGTAAACGAGGCTTCGCTACATCACAACTGTTTAAAAACGTTTCAAAATTTCAATGGTTTGCCCTTGGGGGCGATCCAAAGCAATCTCTGTAAACCTGTGAATCAAGCGAGTTCACTGTGTCTGTGGTTTTTACTTGATCTCAAATCAGTTTTATCAATTTATAGACATTTTAAAGGGGTCATATGATGTTGCTAAAAAGAACATTATTTTGTGTATTTGGTATAATGCAATGCGTTTAAGGTTCAAAAAAGACATTATTTTCCACATAACATTACATTATTGTTGCTCCTCTCTGCCCCGCCTTTATAAAACGCGTCAATTCTTACAAAGCTCATCTGAAAAGCGGGGTGTGCCCTGATTAGCCAGCTATTCAGTGCGTTGTGATTGGCTGAATACCTCTAGTGTGTGACGGAAATGTTACGCCCCCTCCACGTTGTAATGCTGTGTCTCAGCACGGAAAACAATAAAACCACTGATCTATAATAGAGAACTGGATAGCTCATAACGTCATAAAAGTGAAGCCACCTCGCCGCCATATTGCTATTACCTAGTATGCGCATACATTCTACTGAATGAATAGGAAATTATACGATTTTAATGAGAAAGCATCACATAAGTCAGCGTTTTTATATCCGAAGTCTCACTGTACATTTTCACAATGCAAACGTCCTAAGCATGGAAACGGTTATTTGTTTAATGTCGGGAATTCCCTTTGCTTATTAAAAATTTACGTTCATATAGCCTACATTACAGTCAGTTACATTAGATGAACATAATAAACATTGGACGTTCAACATATAGTTGACAAATGACAAAGTGCTCATTCAGAAAACTGAATGAAGATTTATGCTTTGTATACATATACCTTAATTCGCCTTATACAGTTATTCACTGTTTATATATAATGTAATTTTGTTATAGTGTTTTTATTCTTACAGAAGTCTACTGCATGTTTCAACAATGATTTCGTTAACAGTATTTATTTTGAAGCAGGTAATGATTTGTTCGTTAAATACTTAATTAGTTCAACATATACACCTAACATTTTACTCACATGTTAGTAAATGATTACAGAATTTGCGTGATCTTTAAGAATAAATAAATGTTGCTCAATCAGGTACATTAAAAATAAACACATCATAACATCATAACGCTGACTACATTCACTGGCGCACAGACCTTCAGTGACAACGCATTGAGGTCTTTATGTATTAATAAATCATTTATACATAACTGTTTAAAATCGTTTTTCTACAAAATGTACAACTGAACTGTTAGGTAACCTAGCAACGACTGCACGTTACGCTCCATCCAGTGAGGACATAATTACTTATTATAATGACTCATACTGCGTAAACATAACACCATGTCTGTATTTGTGATCATAAAAACAAAGAAGCACCACTCTACACTGCTCAAAACTCTGAATAGCCAGTTGCAACAATACTACAGTGAAAATAAAAATTACGCCTTTTTTGTTTGCAGATACATTTGGGCGGTGTTATGCAAATCTTCCTACACAGTAACGTAGATTTGTGGGGGCGTGTTTAAATGAGCCGCCTTAGGAAGGCGTGGCTAAGTCTTTTATAAAGAATGTCTCTTTTGGGTTTGAGATTTTAATTTTTCCAACTTTACAGATCTTATATATGCACAAACAGCTTGTAACACTTCAAAGAGGAAGGAAAAACATGAAGCTGCATTATAAAACCACTTTAAACAAACAAAACAAGCCCTGCAAATGAATAATAAAAATTAAAATAATAATTATTATTTTAAAAAATATATATTACATATTACACAGACACTTAATATTTAATGGTATTGTATTACTTTAATTGCATTTAATGTATTACTTTTAAGAAATCATTTGCAATGGGTTTAATGCACATTTTGGCTTGAATTTTTGTTGTACTTACACAGTTTGGACCAGCAGGCGTCACCGGCGTGTAGTGAATCATTTTACGAAGCAGGTTCAGTTGATTCGAAACTTCGAAAAAGATTTGTTTCTCCCGTCACTAGTTTGATGATGCCTCGATTGAGTCTGGAATCATGGGACTTGTCATCTTTATCCTCACAAACCATACAATCCGACTGGACTCGGGCAGAAATCATGTTCATGGATGAGCTAATGTATTAAAGATTTATTAACGTCATTGTAGTATGAAGCAAGGTGGGTCTGAAATCCGTCAAGGCGAAACGAGAAAGCGAAACGAGCCACGGAGCTTTTATTATGCCACAGTCGACTGCTTCCGTTCCTTCCTGTCATGCGTTTGAGAGGTAAAGCAGCGCTGTTTTATCATACTAGATACATTTGAGTGTGTTGAAAGTTGTGTTATAATGCTACTCTCTGCGTTCGTCACCTGTCTAATCAAGCGCATAACATATATATAAATATAATAAAGCGTCTTTGGTGTTTCCGTCATGTTTTGTACAAAATAAAAACGGAAATCTAGAGTGTATGACATCATAGGCAGGTGACAATGGCGAGAGACGGGGCACTAGATAAAGTCAATATTTCTCTTGATTTAAACATTTTTGGAATAATTTGGGATAGTGTAAGTAGGCAAGTCATAACATATAACACTGTTCTAGTGGTTTTTGGACAATTTAATCAAAAAATCATACATATTGTGTCTTATTTCCAGGTTTAAATTCTATTTTGAATCCCAGATTTTCAATTTGGTCTCTTACAGCGTCTTGTCAGGCATTTAAAGCCAAAATACACTTCATTTGGTTTAATTCCTGTAGTGCTTAATTTGGCTTAATTACAGTAGTGTGCTTATTTTTCATATTCCTCTTATCTTATTTTGACATCTGATTTTGAGTGCTGACATCAGATGAGTTTTACGGCTCTCGTGCAGCGCAAGATGAATGTGATATAAATTGTTGCACTCTATAAATAATATGCTCGCACTATGCCAAAAAATCTCTCTAAAGTAGCGAGAGGGCTGGCACGTGTTCAGAGCCAACACAATTGGCCAGTAATGCACTAATGACTCTCACTGTAAAAACAAAGGGATGGGAAAGGGAGGGGAAGACAGATTTCTTCATCTCTGTCATCAGGTGCCTCGCTAGACCGCGGAGTTCCAGCTAATCCGGCTCTCTGGAAACAGGGGGGGTCGATGCAATCAATGCACGATGCCCCGATGCAATCAGAAACAAGCAGGGCCTGAGCTCCATGCTCTTTAAACACCAGGGAGCTCTTTATGATTACACTGTCTGACAGCGGCTGTGACAACTCACTGCCTGTTAGCCAGCAGCATCTAAAGCATGTCTGTACTGTCCCACATGACACATGTGAGCCCTTCACACTACCACAACAAATCAATCGCGGGATATTTAAGCAATCATGGTATAATACAAATTTCTTGTTGTCTGTACAGACATTTAAAATAAAAACGGAAAGAAATTTTTCAAATAGTCAAAAAAAATGGGTGTTTACTTGTGCAAAATTATGATGCAGTTGCAAGTACTCTTTGTCAGTACTGTGAAAGCATCAAATAGAAATGACAAAAAGCAGATTTAGAAAGATTTTTTTTTTTTTTTTGGTTAACTATACTTTTAGTAAATTTTTTATTAATATGGATTTTTACTTTTTTATTTTAATGAATTTTATATATAATATGTTACATATTATTTTTAGTATTATTTATATACTATTACAGTTTTTAAGTAATATTTTATGCTTTTATATTTTTCGTTTTTATTTTAGTTTAAGATTTGCTAATTTAGTTATGTGCTTTTTATTAGTTAATACTTTTTGCATTTATTTTTTATTTCATTTATAGTTTTAGTTCAGTTCAAAAAGTAGGTTTAGAAAGACTTTTTTTTTTTTTGATTTTTCGTTTTTATTAATTTTTGGTTGAGCTATCCTTTTAATTATTTTTTATTAATATGGATTTTTTTTACATTTATTTATTTTTTATTATAATGAATTTTATATATAATGTGTTATTATTTTAGTATTATTTATATACTATTACAGTTAATTTAATAGTAAAAGAAAAAGTAATATTATAATTAGTTTTTGTTTTTATATTTTTAGTTTTCATTTTTGTCTTAGTTTAAGATTTACTAATTTTATCATGCTTTTTATTAGTTTTTTTATTAGTTAGTTTTAGTTCAGTTAAAAAAGTAGGTTTAGAAATGTATGTTTCTTTTTCATTGTCTTTTTTCTTTTTAATTTTGGGGTGAACTATCCTTTTAATTCATTTATTATTAATATGGATTTTATTTATTTTATTTAGTTTTTAATGAATTTTCTATATAACGTTATGTATTATTTTAGTATTATTTATATACTAGTATTGTTTTTAATATTATGATTTATTTTTTGTTTTTATATTTTATTTTAGTTTAAGATTTACTTTTAGTTTAGTTTTAGTTTCAGTTCAGGGTTGTTGTTTTTTGGTGTTGTTGTTTTTTTTTTCATGATCTATCCTGTTAATTAATTTTTTATTAATATGGATTTTTTTTTTTTTTACTTTTAATGAATTTATGTATACATACATACATACATACATACATACATACATATATATTGTGTTATTATTTATATACTATTACAGTTTTAAAGTAGTAAGTGTTTTTACATTTCTTTTTGTTTCAGTTAGTGTTTTGACTTCATTTGCCAAGACAGCAATTCAAATTTTTTATTACAATATATCAATTTTTAATTTTGTTATATGTAATTTTATTGCAGCTTTATTTCATTTAACAAAACATGTTTTTAGTTTGTTAACAATAATAATTCTGCTATATATTTTTGTTTATTGGTGAAATAGTTAAAATGCTTATTACTTCAATAATTTAATGTATATGTTGAAGTTATTCTGAAAAAAAATCTGAGGTATGATCTGAGGTAACATTCATGTTTGTAAAAAAAAAAAGGGTTGGGAAGTTTAATTCTGTTGTGCATCTGAGCGAACAGAGATGTCTGCCTTAGCAAGAACCACTAATTATCCAACACGATAACACTGTCTCACCATGCACCAATTATTTTTATTTGGCATCACGCAAATAACGCTGATAATTCAACAATGTATCAGTGTTGTAGTCGGACAGGGATGTTCTAACTTTATCAGGGCCAGTGTTCCATCATGACGCCTGTTAATGCATTTTCATTTGTACACAACCTGCATTCCTGCCCGGCTGGAAGATAAGGAAATAAATTAGTCAGGGTTTGGGGCACGTCATTAACGGGGGTCCTAGAACATATTAAACCTGAAACATATCTGAGCTGAGTGACCTGGGTGAGAACAGGCACGGAAATCCATATCTCTCTCCGTCTGAAGTTAACAGTGCACGCACCCTCAGGGTCTCTGCTTGTAATGAAGAGCCACTCTTTATCTTCCAAATCAATGCGGAGACATATTAAAATGTCTGGTTCATGCAGTCTTGTAACTCATGATTGGAAAAACTCTCAAATGGTCACCTCAACTGTGCTTTTGTTGTATTTAAGATTTTCTGACATTTTTTAGTTGTTATTTTACTTATACATTATTATTTAATGACTAGTGCTCTCAAAATTAACGCGTTAATGCTAATATCAAACATATACTGTCTTTATGTTTTTCTACATTAATTTGAAGATTAAATGTGAAATTATTGCAATATAAAAGTACATTTAAAAACCTTAAGGTTAGGTGTTTGGGATTAATCACGGTTAATTTCTGAGAAAAAAATAAAAAATAAAATTATTAAAAATATGGTAATACCTTACAATTACACAAAAAATGACGTAGAAACAACTTTTACTCAGAAATTGTTTGTAAATTTGGTAACACTTTACAATATGATTCCACTTGTTAACTATATTTAATGCATACATTAACAATGAGCAAAACATTGTTACAGTGTTAATCTTTTCTAATGTTAGTTAATGAAAATGCAAGTTCGTTGTTAGTTTGTTAGCTCAGGTACATTAAATAACATTAATAGATACAACTATTGGTGTTAAATATAGCTGCAAGCAGCAATTTTCGGGGTTTGAGGCATTTAAGCACATATTAAAAAGGACATTATTTAGCAAGCCTGTAATCACCTAAAACAATGATTTAAAAAAGGATTTTTGGCAAATCCAGGTAATTTACCATAGAAATATAATGATTTTTAATGTTTATGACTGTTATAGTGCCAGCTGTGGTCCGATCTTCTTAAAACTTTCATGCTTGTTTACGATCACCTGTCGCATGTGCTCAGCAGGTTTCTTGAAGTTTTGCTTTAGGCTTTATTGGATTTTGGGTAAATTTGGACAGGCCCCTTTACTAAACGACCCCATTATAGCTTCCCAAAGGGTACATTTCAGCATTTTTTGATAATTACTGGCCTAGAGAGTCCTTGAAGTTGCACTGCAGTGTTTTTTTTTCCCCAACTGAGTGAAAAACCTAGCACTAGTTCGCAAAAGTAGGTTTTTTACATCTTCTCAATCATTTAACACATGATTTGATTGACAGCAGTGGTTCTAGAGGCAAAGTTGTCTAGAATCAGGAGTTCTAGCGTACGATATGAATATTGTGTGACTTATTCTCGTTTACAATCGTTTATGCCCTTGAAAAATGTGATATGGCTAAAATAAGACAAAATACGATTTTTTTTTTTAATAAACAACTAATTTGTTTCCTTTTT
Source organism: Labeo catla (assembly GCA_012976165.1). Classification (NCBI taxonomy): domain Eukaryota; kingdom Metazoa; phylum Chordata; class Actinopteri; order Cypriniformes; family Cyprinidae; genus Labeo; species Labeo catla. The sequence goes on along the minus strand of VONZ01000329.1, from coordinate 688,414 downwards.
AGAAAATGTAACATTTTTATTGCTGAAATTGTATACATTAATAACCATGAAAACTAAACCCATTTAATGCATTTTGCCAAATTACATTAAAATGCATATATATCAATAGCATATATATATATATATATATATATATATCAGAGGTCGCATTAACTGAAAATTGTCCATCATTGACAGAATTTTTTTAACAGTGGCGAAAAAATCTGAAAGGCATCCGTCATTTTGACAGATTGCACTGAGGGTGCTAAATTTTTGCTGTAATTCACATCCCTGTCCAGGTAGTGGTGAGTGCGCTTCAGTCTGGCAGCGGAGCAGGTGATCCAGAACAAAAACAAAATTGTCACAAATGTTTTCTATGTGTTTGATTATGCACAGGCGAGTACACTGAAGCTACAACTGTCTATCACGCCACAACGGTATTTATTGCTTGAATTTCCTAATGAAGTGGACAGAATTTGAAATCTGAGACTTTGTTACTTTGTAACACAAAGCCTAACCTATTGCTATTTATTGGAAGGAATGTGCACTAAGTTACTGTTTATTCATCAGCTGAAAACATCATAGACAAATAGATTGATTGTGATATCGATTGAGAATCGATATTGGTTAATTAAAATGAGAATCTATTAAAATCGAGAAATCTATTTTTTTTTTTTTTTGGTTGTTTACCCAGCCCTAGCGTATTTTGTTGTTTTTAAATACTGCGCTGTCGTCCGATAGGTTCATAATTAAAAAATTCAAATGTGTTCAAAAATAAAAACACTTAAATGTGTTATTCTAATTAAAATCTGAAAATTAAAATGATGGGTAATAATAGATTATGACGGACAATGTTAAAGTCTAGTGCAACCTCTGATGTATGTATATATATATATATATATATATATATATATAATTTAAAAATATATAATAAAATTCAAAAATCAATTTCACACTACTTTACAAAAAGGTAAACATTACAACCTAAAACGAAGGCATAAATCAAGAAATTGAGGCATTTGGATGTAGGCCTAGTTACCCACTATTTAATTCAACTCAGAGGAACATGAATGCTTTTAACTTGCAGTTACAAATGCATAACAAAACACTGAATACTGATATTTACATGTTTTTTTAAAATCAAGATACTTTAAATGTGAAATCAATACCGCCCGTAGGTGTCAGCAAGTCACTGTTAAGTAAATGAATCATTGCGATTGAACTGAATCATTTAACGGGTGATTCATTCAACAACGAAACACCGCCATGTTGCTCAAAGACGCAAAACAGTGCTGTGGCTGTGTTTGTAATTATTTGTTGGCGAAATAGAGCAAAAACAAAAAATGTAAGTCTCTTAATATTAACTTGTTTATTGATGAAATGTTCAGTATCAAATTTATAATCATGCTGAGGCACTCTTCGTTTGATATTGACTGTCTAACTTTCTGTGTGTCACAGAGAGAGAATGAGACAATCAACATAAATGGCACTTAGTCTTTCACAAAACATAGCCAACTTCGGGACATCATAACTAACATTCACACTCTTAACTAGGTCCAGCGTTGTGCGTCAGTAATAATGGTTCGTGGGGAAACACAGTGCTCCGTATGTAGTTACAGTAAATGGACTAAACAAAGCCTCGAGGCAAATTATTTGTTTTTTTTTTTGTATTCGAGTTACTCGAGAAATCGTTTCAGCCCTAAAATATAATAATGCTTTGTTTACAACTTTTTTTTTCTTTTACAGTGTAGGCTGTATATGTCAACATTAGCAATATGTTAACATTAATAATTAACCTGAACCAGCTATAAACAATACTTTTAATTAATTATTAAAAGTATAAAATATATAAGGCATTATCTAATTAGAAACTTGCACATTCTTAGTGTTACCCATAATATATGTAATGTTGTGTGCATAGGCCTACACTGTATATACAGTGGTGCCAAAATGTATTTGGACACTTAAATCAAACTTAAAACACTTGAATCTTACATAAAATAAAGATTATTGTATGTTTTACATAAAAATACAATTTTAGTCATTCTACTTCAAAATTTTGTTTGCTATCTTGCTATTTCCTTGTCATTACATGTAAAATTTACTGTTTTGTTTTTTTTTTTCTTTCAGAAAATGTATAATTTTAAATCCAAATGTTATTGACAAAATAACTATTTTTTTCTTAGACTGACTTTTTTAAAAATGATATAAATTCCTGTAAATTCCCATAAGCAATAAATCACAGATATAAAGCATGACTGATGTTTTGTATCATCAGACAACATATAACCCTACCACTATGAAATATATATCTTACAAACTGGTGAATGTTCTTGTTCAGATAAGCACTTCACTGTCAAGATTCTGCAGCTGAAGAAAACACAATTTGATATATAATTCATCGCTTGCCCTTTCCTGAAGATAATAATCATACTTGAGGAATGACCAGCATTCTAACACCAACCACAGATACTAAGATAATGTCCCGCTGGAGGTTTCTCTATAGCAGGGACTAAAATTGATCTTTGAGTCATAATATATAACATTCAGTCTCAATGCAGCGCTGATCCTGTGATTCAGAATAATAATAGACTTCGTCCTGTGTGTGTGTGTGCGTCGACAAATTCACAGACTTGCATCCTGAAATGTTTTCAGATTAAACTGAGGGCAACCTCAAGGTCCGTGCTAAATTACTATTGATTGTCGCTCTCTGTTCCTTTTTAGCTTTTGTCTATTGATGCAAAACTAACAGATGTTTGAATCGCGAGAGAAATTAATAAATAAATAGGCTGCATTTTAGCATTCAAGTTATTTTTAGTCCATGCCACCAATCTCTCGCTTTCGCTCTCTCTCTCTCTCTGTCTCACTATGAGGTGTGATTTTCTGGCAGCATGATGTGCCTGGTGGATTAAATCTGAGCCGAGCATCTTGTTCCACAAGCCTGTCGCTTTATCACCTTTCCGTATACCACATTTCAAGTCTTTGTTCCAGATTTTTAGCTGCAGCAGTTAATTTGTACAATCAGAGATGACAACTACTTCAGAGCAAGCAGTGGGACGCAGAGAAGGGAGAAGCTTAGAAACTCCTTTGTTGCTTCGCAGGAGCACTATTCAGATGTCACAGACTGTAAGCGCTATTGTAAAGATCCAGAAGTAGGCCTGATCATCTCTATTCCCACATCAGGGCCATTGTTTGTTCAGTCCTGGTCTTGTAGAACCAGACTTTTGAGTATCAGCGTAAAGTCTGGTGCACTTTGCAGCTTATTCTGGCCAATGAACTGCAAACTTTTTCAGTAAAGCAGTGTCAAAACGTCCAACAAAGAGGAAATACACACATTATGATCTAGGGATGTTCATTTCGGATATTTTTCCTAACCGACAGCTGACGCCCGTTAACCAATTATTAACTGTTAACTAACAAGATTATTTTAAAATAGAATTATTTTAGAAAGGATAAGTGTCTGTGACCCATTAAAAATACCAAAATTATAGGAGAAGTCCACTTCCAGAACAACAATTTACAGATAATGTACTCACCCCCTTGTCATTCAAGATGTTCATGTCTTTCTTTCTTCAGTCGTAAAGAAATTGTGTTTTTTGAGGGAAACATTTCGGGAATTTTCTCCATATAATGGACTGATATTGTGCCCTGAGTTTGAACTTCCAAAATGCAGTTTAAATGCAGCTTCAAACGATCCCAAATGCGGTTGTAAACAATCCCAGCCGAGGAAGAAGGGTCTTATCTAGTGAAACGATCGGTTATTTTCATTTAAAAAATGCAATTTAAATACTTTTTAATCTCAAGTGCTCATCTTGTCTTGCTCTGCCTGAGCTCTGGGTTTTCTGGCTTAAGACAGTTAGGGTATTCCGACAGTATTTTCTCCCTCAACTTCAAAAATCATTTCAAAATCATCCTACATCATTGCAGAAGTTCCGACCCAGTCTTTGCAAAGTGAACATGCAAAGAAGATCAAACACCCTTAACAAAAAAGGTAAAACAGCAACATACGATTTTGAAGTTGAGGGAGAAAATACGGTCTGAGTTTTTCGACATACAGTTCAGGCAGAGTAAGACAAAACGAGCGTTTGACATTAAAAAGTATATAAACGGTATTATTTTTATGAAAATAACCAATGGTTTCGCTAGATAAGTAGGGGCTTATGAAATTGGTTTTATTTTTTTCCAAATTAAGTTTTTTCCGTTTAAATTTTTCTCAACTCCTTTTTAATGGTAAATTACATTTTATTAATCAAAGAGCATGTCTAATTAATTAAAACCATAAAACTTACACAATTTCACATCAATTTAATAAAGGTTTAACAAAAATGATATGTTTACGGTTTATTTTTTCTCACCATTTTTTTTTTCTGTGTTTTAGCATGTCTAATTATTTGAACGCATACTTAATTTATTCAGATTTATTCTTAAAATAGCCTTATGACAGTTTTTTTTACCCTCAAAAAATTCAGTGTTGTGTATTTAAAATGTTCTGGTTATCAAATGAAGACAAAAAAATAATTAATTTCATTTATCTTTTAATTATTAAAAATTAAGCAAACTTTTTTTGGCAAAGAAAGGGGAATTTACTATTAAAATTAAAACGTGGCAGAAAAGTTGTGTGATTATACCCTAAAAAATAATGTCATTTTAGTAGTAGTAGTAGTAATAGTAGTAATATATTTCTGGCACAATGTCTTCAAGTTAAACCGGACTTTTATTGTGATGACCTACTTTTGATTAGTTCATTCAAACAATAAATTCCATTTTTATGACTGGATTCTGCGATTCTGTCCACATAAGACCGTTATTCCTGGGCTGGGATCGTTTACAACCGCATTTGGGATTGTTTGAAGCTGCATTTAAACTGCATTTTGGAAGTTCAAACTTAGGGCACCATAGCAGTCCATTGTATGTAGAAAAATGCTGAAATATTTCCCTCAAAAAACATAATTTCTTTACGACTGAAGAAAGAAAGACATGAACATCTTGGATTACAAGGGGGTGAGTACATTATCTGTAAATTGTTGTTCTAGAAGTGGACTTATCCTTAAATTTTACATGTGCAAAAAGCATGGTTTTCATTTTGGTTCATTTTTGTGCTGCGCAAAAGGAAGACGGCTGAAATCAGCATCCTATTTTTCTTTATTTTGCAAAAGCACAAAGGTTTGTTTTTATTGTGGATGTACACAAATAAAAGCAAACAGTTTTGATTATCTGTATGACTAGAAGGAGTCTTTTCCACCGCATGCGCACACACAGTTAGGCATTGCTAACTTGACGGTGCAGCCTTTCTATAATCATAATAAAATACAGTCAACCAAACATATTGAAAAAAATCACACTGCTTAATCATTATCATCGTACTGCCATGATATTATGCCAAACAATTTGTTCTTCTTCAGGTGACTGACAGAAGAAGCAGCACATACCACCATCTACCGCATATTGTTTAATGAATATTGAGCAACCTGAATCATGTAGCAAAGAAATTACGCTTTCGCTTCACTTTAAAATGAAACACGAGGAAACAATCCCTCACGAAAATTAACACCATGATCATATGAATTTATAACTTGCTGCTCTGAATTAAGACCTTTTCAAGGCCTTAAAAGTCACGGAAAAGACTTTTGAAGATTTTTTTAAGACCCGCGGAAAACCCGTGTATGTCAAAATTATAGATTTTTCCTTTATGCCAAAAAAAATTAGAATATTAAGTAAAGATCATGTTCTATGAAGATATTTTGTACATTTCCTAGCATAAATATATCAAAACTTAATTTTTGATTAGTAATATGCATTGCTAAGAACTTTATTTGCACAACTTTAAAGGCGATTTTGTCAATATTTTGATTTTTTTTGCACCCTCAGATTTCTGATTTTCAAATAGTTGTATCTCAGCCAAATATTGTCCTATCCTAACAAACCATACATCAACGGAAAGCCTATTTATTCAGATTATTCAGATATATGATATAATCTCAATTTTAAAAAAATTGCCCCTTATGACTGGTTTTGTGGTCCAGTGTCACATATGTTATGTAAACCTGGTTTTGTACTTCACTCGCATTCCAATATCCACATAAAACTTGTTTTGATTTTTTTAAAGTAATAAAAATCATTTAGTTCAGTTAGAGAACACAATACAATTAAAACTGAACACAGCTGCTCAATGCAGTGTCAGTGACAGTCACATCACAGATCAGATTTCATTTATCACATGAAGAGAGTGAGTCGAGCTGACTGACAAGAAGAGAGAGGTGAGAAAGACAAGACTATGGAGAAAGAGTTTCAAAACGAAATGCAAAAGCGCCTGTTTTAAAAATATTTTGAAAAGCCTGTTGACTTCTGCTATTTATCTAAAGTGATAGTGGAAGTTTCATATTTATTTGGTCCCACAGTGTTTGCTGATTTTTTATTTATTTAAACTGTAATTTTTTATTATTATTATTTTATATTAATATATTACATCAAGGTGTATGCTGTGCTTCACGCTTTCTTATTCATTTTGTTAATAAACGTTCTACGTTTCTTATTTATTTGGTTAGTTTTTTCTGATTTTCAGTTTTGTATGCCTATTTAAACGTTGTGTAAGTTATTATTTTATATTAGGCATATAACATGGTGTATTATTATTGGTTTGTTAATAAAAGTTTGTTACGTTACGTTAATGTCACTAATTTAAAAGTGAAAGTAAAATGTGCATGACACTTTTACAAGCTACTTAAAATCAAAGGAAAGTGAAGAAAAGAGGGAAAACTCAAACTAAAATAATTAACTGCTTGAAGCTGACTTGCCGCTAATTTGAAAGTGAAAGTAAAATGCACACAATGCTTTTACAAGCTACTTAAAATGGAACAAAAGTGAAAAAAAGAGGGAAAACTAGATGAGTTGCTAAACAGTTGCTAGATGCTGAATTGCTGCTGATTTGAAAGTGAAAGTAAAACTCGAACTCTGCTTAGAGAACATATTGCTGTATTGTTTTCCATACTATTTTTTTTTCCTTAAATGTTCTTTAGTTGTCTTAAAAGGTCTTAAAAAAGTCTTAAATTTACCCTCATAAAACCTGCAGAAACCCTGCATAAAATGTATTTTTGGCTATTGCTACAAATATACCCATGCTATTTATGACTGGTTTTGCGGTCCAGGTTCACATATAATATTTTGGCATTCAAAAAGATCTTGAATACGGAAACATTTGGATTTGTGTTGTATTAGAGACCCAACGTTAGTTTTAATTTTGCTTTAGCCTAAATGAATTTGTTTTGGCTTGTCGTTTATATAGCTTTAACTACTTATATTTTTCATTCTTGTTGAATACTGCTAAATTAAAAGGATTTTGTGGAGTGAGGGGAACTAAAATAGCCTAGCCTATGTTTATAGTGTTTGTAAACATTTCATGTTAACATCATGTCTGTTTCTAAATGCAATAATAAAAACGTTATAGGTCTACGTGAATAATCTTTTTCCTCTCAAAAATGTAATTTAATTTTATTTTAACCATCCAGCAAACGTTTTCAAATATTTTGACAAATTACTGAAAAAATTAAATGACCTTTTAAACCATTTAACTGATTGTATTAATCGGTCAAATCGGTCTTTCTGTAATGGTTAACTGGTTAAAATGAGCATCCCTAATATGATTACCCATCTAATACCCTCTCCTGGGGTATCTGGTACCATAATGTCAATAGCACGTCCTCCAGTTCCTGTACATTGTGGAGTGGTGGTGATGTAGCGCAAGCCCGCTTTTTGATTGGGTTCATGTCAGGTGAATTTTGAGGCCATGACATGCACCATCTTGTTCCTCGAACCACTCCTTGAGCATTATTCACTTGGTAATAGCCATTACCGACTGGCATAAGTGGGTGCACTTTGTCCCCAACAATGTTCAGATACCTGACAGCTGTCAGGGATTGTGCCATTGGGATAATGGGACCTAAAGTGTCCCAAGAAAACATCGCCCAAAGCATAACCAGCCTATATCCGCCCAACAGTGCATCCAAGTGCCATAGCTTCTTTTTGTAATCGAACTCGGCCATGCACCAGGAATCTTGATTTGTCAGCCCAGGCTACTTTCTTCCAAACATCCTCAGTTAAATCTTGATGATCTTGGACCCATTTCAAGTGTTGTTGGCGATGACGTGCAGTTAGCATAGGGACTTGGCTGGGTGGTCGTCTACGCAGGTCCGTACGCAGAAGGCTGTGATGAACTACTGTATGTTGCCCTGGTCACCACTGTTGTAGGTGCTGGTGATTTTTCGCACTGTGGCCCTGCGGTTGCTGTGAACAATGAGCGACAGTCTCCGATCCCCGTGGCATCAATGAGCTGCGGACACACGGCTGGACAACGGTTTGTCATTTGGCTGTCGGCGCACAACTCTTCATATGTACTCACTACAGTGGCACATGAACAACCCACAAGGTGTGCCGTTTTTTAAGAATGAAGTTTCGAGGTGCCGTGCCATCACAATTTGTCCTTTATCAAACTCCAATAAATAGGCAGCTTTTCCTATTCTGATACCAAACTGTATACTGACCAAAAGCCAGTCCTCAGGTGGTATATCGCTCTGTGAACTGCATCCGCAGGACCATTCAGTTGCCAGGCATGGCCATTGCTCTAGGCTGAGGGTCATATCCACAATTTTTAAGTTGCTTTGTATGAAAACATCTATTAAATGCATACATGTAAAATATTGGTTCATATTTTGAAACCTAACAAGCTTCTTTTTGTGAGATGTTTTAATACAAATGTGTGCTTGGGCTGTATTTGTTTTTTTTTTTTTTTGTATTTGCTCATGTTTCCAAATACTTTTTGGAGCCATTGGTTATTGTGGGATACACACAAATACACAGGTGATTCTGTATGTGTATTTTAATGGAATTTGTAACTTTAATATCTTAAAAACATGATGTAAACATATAAGAGTTTGAATGTATTGCTGTGTTAAAGACAGAAAGCAATTGCAACAACATTTGTGCATCATGCATTTTTGCATTAAAGGGATAGTTCATCCAAAAATGAGAGTTCTGTCATTAATTTCTCACCCTCATGTCATTCCAAACCTGTACGACCGTCGTTTATCCTCAGAACACAAATTAGGATATATTTGATTAAATACAAGAGGTTTCTGACCCTGCATAGACAGCAATGCAACTGCAAAGTTCAAGGCCCAGAAAGGTAGTAAGGACATGGTTAAAGTTGTTATTTTTGTTCCCTATCTGTCGTACACTCCGAGTTGTGTCGAGTAGTGTACGACACTAGGGGTCGCTCTTGAGAGCCCAAACACCTCTGACAGTTTTGAGAAAGGCCAATGAAAATTGGGTGTGCAGATTTGCACAGCTGGCCACGCCCCGGACATCCGGGTATAATAGGGCAGCGTGTGCATCTGCTCACTCGTTCTGTTCTTCGGAGCCGAATGCAGCGTCTCTGCGTGAGATGTAGCAACATTCACCTCTCTCGTCGTTGGATCTGCAGCACAGACAGCGGTCTCTCCCTCTCTAGCACAGCCTGTGTTGTGAGAGTCCCCTGGGTGCGTCGACGGCGATCTTGAAGAGCAATCTTCCTTCTATGGGTGATTTCTCTGATAGAGCTGGCACGGTAGGATTGTGTGTTGGTTAACATATCTTTCCCTCCGTGTCATCCTGGTTGCGGCTTACCTTCCCAAACGATCGACATGACCGTTGTGTTCAGTGTTGAGTTATGCTCACGCTGATGCAGCGCTTGTTGTTGACTCATGTTTTGCTTGCGAGAGCTCGATCATGGACGCGCTTGCTCGTCAGCCGCGTGCTTTACGTGAAGCCGCGGCTCACTCCGACTGCTTCCCGCTCCGGTCCTTCTACTTTCGGGTACGAGGCCGTTGCGATGTGCGTCGGTAACGAGCATTAGGAAGCAGGGAAGGCTCTGCCGGGTGAAAACCCCGCAAACCTCTCGCTCCTCGCGTCCCTCGATCCAAACGATCAACACGACCGTTGTATTCAGTGTTGAGATTCTCACGCCGATGCAGCGCTTGTTGTTGATTCATGTTTTGCCGGCGAAAACATGACCTGGGCGCACGAGCCGTATGCTTACGTTCCCGACTGCTACCCGCTCCGGTCCTTCTACTTCCGGGTACGAGGCCGTAGCGATGTGCGTTGGTGACGAGCATTACAAAGCAAGGAAGGTTTTGCCGGGTGAAAACCCCGCAAACCCCTCGCTTCGTGCGTCCCTCGATTGAGTTTCCGGACAAGTTTGTTAGTCTGTCTCAGTACAGCTGACTTTCTTATTCAGAACTCCTAATTGGGCGGAAATGGTTAGCGGCAGCATCGCTAAGGAAGGGCGTGAACTATTTGAAGCAGAAACTTCAGCTGAGCAAGCCTCTACTGGGGACTGATTCTCAGTTTGAGGTGGATGCAAAAAAATGGCGGCCGTGCCTGAAACGGGAAGCCAAGAAGGGGCTGGTTAATAGACATCTGGGTAACGACCTGTACGCTCGTTTCCAGTGTCTGTTTCCCGGTAGTGCACGAGAAGTTGGTGAAATCGCGGAAAGCCCATTTAAAAAAATGGTCAGAACGTGATAAACCAACTTCTCCTCCTTCACCACTCTCGATGGGGGTCCAGCGAGGGGGTTTCAGAGGTTCCCCCAGGCGGAGGGGGCGATTGCAGTGTACTCCCTGCTAATCGCCGCCGCTTGTGAGATTCCTTCCAGAACTCCCGTTCAGGGCCTGTAAGTTCTTCCGGGCAAGGCTTACATGGCTTCTGGACAGGCTGCGTCCGCCTTACATACCACGGCCATCCTCTGGGTGTTCAGGCCGTGGCGTTGCGAGCTCAGTACGAGGGTGGTTCCAACCTAGAGCTGTGAGTCGTGGCACACGCTCTAGGAAGGGCGATGTCTACTTGTTGGTCCAGGAACGCCACCTGTGGCTGCACCTGTCAGAAATGCGGGAAATTTGAAGTCCGCTTCTTACCCCCCATTTCCCAGGTTGGTCCTTCTGGCAACACCGTGATAGAATTTGCAGCGAAAGTCCTTCACGGTAGGAGCAGACAGAGCCGCGGGTCAGGGCTCCGGCCCTCTACCCCCGACTACTCCTGTCTGTTCGTCGCCACGGACGGTCCCCTATAGAACTCCTGAGGCCCCGCGACAGCCGGGCCTCCGGCCTGACCGCCCAGCGGTCAGAGATCTTGTGGGAAGGTGGCAACACAAGCTTGTCGGTAGGCTTGCTAGAACCCTCGTTAGGCTTCTAGTTTTTCTTCTGACAAGCAATCCAGAGCAGGCGGGCTAGCTGACCCGTCCAGATCCACTCTCGACCCGGGGATGAGAGATGGATTCGGCACAAACTCTGCATAATGGCAAAGACACACCGCGCTCTTGGGGCTTCATCTCCAAACACGGCGTTCTCTGCCTTATTCAGCCACGACATTCCCATTCCAGGTACGTCGGGTATAGTTCCCTGAGACCTGAAGCTTCTCAGAACTACCTGACTTGGCTATGCAAGTCAGGTTGCAAGGCATCCGCTAAGGTCTACGGCATTCTCTTATAAATCGACTCAGGGCAAGAATGCTATGGTCCCTTAAGCGGAGATCGCAGCCCCCCTGGGAAGGGTGCGATTAGATCCTATCCCCTCAGCCAAAATGAAGGAAAGGGTTTGCCGACCCCTACTTCATTGTACCAAGATGGGTGGTTGACTCATACCAATCTTAAAACAGAGGTTTTTGAATCGGGCCCTTTCTCAAGCTCCCGTTCAAACATTAGCCCTTGAACACACATTCCTTGTGTGTCAGGGCTTAAGATTGGTTGATGGCATTGGACCTGAGCGACACGTACTATCATGTCTTGATCCTCCAAGACTCTGTCTTCGAGATCAGGCTCATCAGTACAAGGTTCCCCCTTTACGAAGGTAGCGGGGGCTGCCCTTGCCCCCCTCAGGGAAGTGGGCATCCGCATTCTCAATTATCTTGACGACTGGCTATTCCTAGCTCACTCGTGGGATATGGGTTGCGTACACAGGGACATGGTTCTCAACCATTGGCCCAGTTGGGACCTCGGGTCAACTGGGAAAAGAGCAAACTCTCCCCGGCACAGAGGATCTCTTTTCTCGGCGTAGAGCTGGACTCGGTTAGTATGTCTGCGCGTCTCTCCCCAGAGCGTGCACAGCCAGTTCTGAGGTGTGTGGCAACACTCAGATGCGGGTCAGCGGTCCCCCTAAAACAGGTTCAGAGGCTCCTAGGGCACATGGCATCCTCAGCCGCGGTCACGCCGTTGGGTTTGATGCACATGAGACCTCTGCAGCACTGGCTTCATACTCGAGTCCCCAGGTGGGCGTGGCATCGAGGCACATTTCGAGTGAACATCACACCATCGTGTCGCCAGACACTCAGCCCTTGGACAGACATTATGTTCCTACGGTCAGGAATTCCCCTGGAACAGGTGTCCAGACGCATCGTTGTCACCACAGATGCTTCCAAGACAGGCTGGGGTGCCACCTGCAACGGGCAGGCAGCTTCCGGGGTCTGGACAGGCCCCCGACTGTTTTGGCACATAAATTGTCTGGAGTTGTTGGCAGTGCTCCTGGCCCTGAGGAGGTTCCGACCTATGATTCAGGGCAAGCACGTGTTGGTCAGGTCCGACAACACTGCGGCTGTGGCCTACATCAACCACCAGGGCGGTGTACGCTCCTTTCGCATGTCACAACTAGCCCGCCACCTGCTGCTCTGGAGTCAACACAGACTCAAGTCTCTACGAGCCACTCACATTCCGGGCGAAGCCTATCGTATGGCCGATTCCCTGTCACGACAGGTTTCGCTCGGAGGCAAGTGGAGACTCCAACCCCAGTCGGTCCAACTGATTTGGGATCGATTCGGCCAGGCACAGGTAGATCTCTTTGCCTCACCGGAATCCACCCACTGCCAGCTGTGGTACGGTCTAACCGAGGCCCCCCTCGGTATAGACGCACTGGCACACAGTTGGCCGAGGGGCCGGCTCAAGTATGCGTTTCCCCCAGTGAGCCTCATCGCACAAACCTTGTGCAAAGTCAGGGAGGACAAGGAACAGATTCTCTTGGTGGCCCCCTTCTGGCCCAACAGAACCTGGTTCTCGGACCTGGTGCTCCTGGCATCAGCCCCTCCCTGGCGCATTCCTCTGAGGAAGGACCTCCTTTCTCAGGGGAAGGGCACAATTTGGCACCCGCGCTCTGATCTTTGGAACCTCCACCTATGGTCCCTGGACGCGACCAGGAGGACTTCAGAGACCTTTCACCTTCAGTGGTAAACACACTTCTACAGGCAAGAGCCCCCTCTACCAGACGGCTGTATGACCTAAGATGGCGCATCTTTGTGAACTGGTGTTCTTCCCACGGGAAGGACCCACGGAGTTGTGGCATCAAATCAGTGTTATCCTTCCTTCAAGAAGGCCTGGACAGGCACCTGTCTGCCTCAACACTCAAGGTTCATGTCGCAGCTATATCAGCTAATCATGACTTGGTGGGGGCAGATCGGTGGGGAAACACGATTTGATAATCAGGTTTCTTAGAGGAGCCCGGAGGCTGAACCCTCCTCGGTCGCATCTCATCCCCTCTTGGGATCTTGCTGTGGTTCTCCAAGGTCTACAACAAGATCCATTCGAGCCCCTTCAGTCAGTCGAACTCGATGCTCTCTCCTTCAAGACGGCTCTTTTGACTGCGCTCACTTCCATCAAAAGAGTGGGAGACCTCCAAGCCCTCTCCGTGAACAGTTCGTGCCTGGAATTCGGACCAGCGGATTCTCACGTTGTCTTGAGACCCCGGCCTGGATATGTGCCCAAGGTCCCCACCACTCCTTTCAGAGATCAGGTAGTGACCTTGCAAGCTCTCTCTTCCCAGGAAGATGACCCCAACCTGACCTTGTTATGCCCAGTCCGTGCCCTGCGCATCTACATGGAACGAACGCAGCCCTTCAGACGTTCGGAGCAGCTCTTTGTTTGTTATGGAGGACAGCAGAAGGGGAAAGCTGTCTCCAAACAGAGGATCTCCCATTGGCTGGTAAACGCGATCCGTTTGGCCTACCTGGCCAGAGGCCTACCCTGCCCTCTGGAGGTAAGAGCCCACTCAACCAGGGGCATCGCTGCCTCAGCAGCCCTGGCGAATGGGGCCTCATTAACAGACATCTGTAGAGCTGCGGGTTGGGCTACACCTAACACATTGCCAGATTTTATAATTTGCGCACGGAACCAGTGTCAGCTAGAGTCTTGATTGCTAACTCTTGACTCAGCACACTGGTTGGTGTAGAGCTTGCATAAAGCGCTTCCCCTAATGGTGATTACGCTTCTGAGTTTCAGTAGGTTTCCTGATGCGAACCCTGGACACCATCTCCATCTTTGGCACTTCTGCACATGGCAGAGTTTAGCGGAGAAACTCGCTATGGAATCCCTTCACAAGGTATGAATACCCTTATTTTGATTGGATTGTGCCCCATATGTAGTGGCTCCTTATGTGGCCCCATATGTGTATTTCCACCTATAACTCTTGTGGTGCGGTGTTTTCCCCTGAGAACAGGTTCTCTAGGATCTGAGTCTGGCTGTCTTCCCGGGTGTGAGACCCACCTCAGGTCCCATGTCTAACTATGTCACTCTAACCCCCCCTGTCGGGCAGGTCGTGAACTCCGTAATGTCTTTCCTTCGGGAGCAGGCATTTTTCCCAACGATCTCAAGACACTCAGCCGCCCTTGAGGGAGGCCCGGCTGCAGGACCCCGCTGTACAGGTCAGTCCTTGGACGTTGGATGGTCACAGAGGAGGTGAGCTGCACTTACGTTAACACGTTGCCCTGTTACTTCTGCACTTGTCTCTCGTGACGCGGTCAGACATGTGGCGTGTTTTTACGGGGACCCCTAGTGTCGTACACTACTCGACACAACTCGGAGTGTACGACAGATAGGGAACGTCTTGGTTACGTATGGTAACCCTCGTTTCCTGATGGAGGGAACGGAGACGTTGTGTCTCCCATGCCACATCTCTGGTCCGCCTCTGAGTGAGCTGAGACGCTCGGCTCCTCAGAATCAGAACGAGTGAGCAGATGCACACGCTGCCCTATTATACCCGGATGTCCGGGGCGTGGCCAGCTGTGCAAATCTGCACACCCAATTTTCATTGGCCTTTCTCAAAACTGTCAGAGGTGTTTGGGCTCTCAAGAGCGACCCCTAGTGTCGTACACTACTCGACACAACGTCTCCGTTCCCTCCATCAGGGAACGAGGGTTACCATACGTAACCGAGACGTTTTCTTTGCACAACAAAAGTATTCTCATAGCTTTATAGCATTAAGGTTGAACCACTGATGTCACATGGACTATTTTAATGATGTCCTTACTACCTTTCTGGGCCTTGAACGTGTCAGTTGCGTTATTGTTTTTGCAGGGCCAGAAAGCTCTCGAATTTAAAGGCACAATATAAAAGATTTTTGTAATAAAATGTCCAAAAACCAAAAGTTCTCAAGGATTTGTAAATCCAGAGAAATTCCAGTTTTAAATAATAACTCGTCCCTGGTCATTGTCGCCTATCAGTGACGCAATATCTGCGCTGTCCTCGGTTTCCGCTTATGATACTATGGCAACACAGGTGGACAAATGTGGAAGTTGTAGTTTTACCGCATGCGGATCTACATGGAAAGTTCCTATAGGTGTGTTATTAGAGCAGACTGTTTTTCCGGTGAGCATGAGTAGCGGTACGCAAGCAGAACGCACATTCATAAAGCGGAATATTGAGCAGAGTATCACACCACCCAGTGACAGCAGCTAGAGGAGAGTGAGACTGCGCGCTGAACACTGCCTGTCAGTGCGGTGAGATGCGGCGTGCCATATGTAGGCCTATATTATATACACTACCGTTCAAAAGTTTGGGGTCAGTAAGACTTGTAATAGTCTTTAAAGAAGTCTCTTATGCTCATCAAGGCTGCATTTATTTGATTAAAAATATAGTAAAAAAACAGTAATATTCCAAAATGTTTTTACAATATAAAATAATGTTTTTTATTTTAACATACTTTAAAATAGAATTTATTCCTGTGATGAAAAGCTGAATTTTTATCAGCTGTTACTCCAGTCTTAAGTGTCACATGATCCTTCAGAAATCATTCTAATATGCGGATTTATTATTAGAATGATCAATGTTGGATAATATCAACAGTTGTGCTGCCAAATATTTTTTGGAACCTGTGATTTTTTTTTTTTCAGGATTCTTTCATGAATAACAAGTTTAAAAAGTACAGTGTTTATTCAAAATAAAAATATTTTATAACAATGTAAATTATTTATTATGAACTTTTAATAAACTTTTAATTATTAACTTAATACATCCTTGGTGAATAAAAGTATTAATTTCTTAAAAAAAAAAAAAAAGAAACAATAAAAATGTACTGACCCCAAACTTTTGAACGGTAGTGTATATATTTTTGTTTTCGTCCGTTTTTCTCTTTCGGCCAAAAACCACACTCTCTTTCGGTGCATCTCGTGCATTTATCAAGTCTGGTGAGCAAACCTATGGCAATGTAATTAAATACAGTATGTGCTGCACAAAAACATTTAGCCATACTTGCAAATACGGTGGGTTCGTTTCAAATTTACTGTTTGACACACGTAAAAATGTGCATCATTAACCCTCCAAATCATGACAAATAGTCACATATCAGTAAAAGGTTAATATTGAATCAAATTTCATGTTCTTTGCAGATAATTCATTACGATGACATAAAATACTGTACAGGTAAGTTAATAAAAAAGTAATACATTGCCTCATCCGTGAGCATGTTTTGTGAAAACGACATCTCCCAACGTTCCATGCTCCATCATTGCATCATTGAGCTTTGCCTCTGTTATTGTTTTGAAAATGCAACCTCTAGCGGCTGTTACGACCTTGATGGAAATTTTTGTCTAGGATTTTAAAAGGAGTAACATTGAGATGACCAGAAGAAAAAAGCTTAAGGTAAAGATTGGCAAGAGAAACGCAGGACAACAAATTCGCACCGCAAAAGATTTATTGCTCCCACAACCATGAGTATTTACAACATTTAGGAAAACAAAATAAGAAACAATAATAATTTATATAACCAAGACAAACGGGAGAGGGAACTAGAAGTGGCGCTTGAAAAATCAAAGAAATAAATATAACAAAAAGAACCCCACTGTCTCCTCCCGGTCCTCTAAATAAGAAAACAAAAATATGAAAAGAAAAGTCTTCAGCGCAAATGCGCCCTGAACTTACGCTAACTAAAAAACACAAAAATACACATTTAGCGCACTTCACTAAACTGGTGATTCTAATACAGAAATAAAACCTACGTGCAAGGTATGTACGTCACGTGACTTACTAGGCTGTTCCACGTCTCCGTTGTCTGTAAGTCAGCAATTAGATCACAAGTTTGAGTGGAGCATAAGCGGGCTAAAAGTGTCAAAGACACACAAGGTTCGTCGTGAACTCAGGTGTCACAAACGCCAAAAGTTTACACAGATCATTTCAACAAATCTCACACTAGTGTCACAAGTAGTAGCAGACAAATGGACACAACAAAAACAACCCGTGACACGCTAAGTCAAACAGCACAGAACTTCCAGTCGCCGCTTCCGTTTTAAAGGTGATTAACGATGAATGACAGCCCCGTCAGCCAATAGAGTTCCAAAGGAGGCGGTACCTAGAAATGCTAAAAGTGACAGAACAAAAAGAACATGCACAAGAAAAACAGTGTACAGTTCGTAACAGCGGCGAAAACTTACATATTGTGCCTTTAATGAAAAATACCTTAAAGGGGTCATCGGATGCCCATTTTTCCAAGTTGATATGATTTTTCAGGGTCTTAATGAAAAGTCTCTAATATACTTTGGTTAAAAATTCTCAATGGTTGTGTAAAACAACACCCTTTTTACCTTGTCAAAATCAGCTCTGCAAAAATCATTTAATTCTGGTTGAAGGCTGCTTTAAATGCAAATGAGCTCTGCTCGCCCCGTCCCTCTCTTCTCTCTGTGGAGTGACGAGCCTGTTTACTTTAGCCGCATTCAGCTGCTAAACTTGCTAAAAACCCTTATACTTAGTTCTGCTGTAAGTGAAGCTGGATCATGAATGATTTGGGAGGTGCATTCCCTTCACAAACAAACGTAATCTACTGCATCTTCAGCGGCTCAGATTTCGGGAGCAAATGACAACCACAATGTTCATTATTACATCCAGCAACACAACACCTCAGTCATTCAGTCGATTCTTGTCTAACTTACATCCCTGCTCCAGCATCGAAACAAAGAGGGTGGACTGTTACAACTGATCTTAGGTAAGACGCTCATGTCAATCAACTATCGTCGGAGCAGCCTCTGTGGGTGTGACGGCACACCGACAGGCATCTGAGAATGGCTCGATTTGAAAAAGGGGATATTATTTTTACAGATTAATTAAAAACCACTGCATGGATTTTTAGCATTATAGGATAGATGTGTACATACACTGCCAACACACATTAATGTTCAAACAACAGGTAAAAGTGAACTTAGCATCTGCTGACCCCTTTAACCCTTTCACGCGTACGATCACACCCGTGTGATCATTCTTGGCTGGTCCCTGGAGCGTACGATCACACCGGTGTGATTCGAACGTTCAGCGCGTCACGTGATCAACTGCTAAATTCAAATCTGCTTTGGCGCTTTGGCTGGCGCTGAGCCAGATCGGACGCGCTGAGCGCTTGTCAAATTATCGCAACTTTTCCGTGTTTTCAACCATATAATGCTTATTTTAGGTTCCAGACATTTACATACACATAAGTCCTAGTAAAACGATGCATTTATAGTTAGCAAAATACACGCCGATGTCTATGGCAGCGGCAATAATGATCCTTACAAGTGTTATCTGACGACATTTATTGATATCATATACACATTGTGTAGGTAACTATAAAGTTTACTCTGCTCTTCTCCAAGCTCACCAGAGACTTACTTTAATGTTTTTCGGGAGGAGAGGATGAATTTGCGTTTTGTAAATCCCACATCTTGGATTCAGCGCGAACTAACATGGCGGCGCCCATCACTCGGCATAGATCAACTAACACGCTCATTATAAAAGTGTTTAAACCTCCAAATACATTCACTTTAACATATTTCAGAATCGGAATATCAGATATTTCATAATACAGTCGGCACGTTTGTGAATATTAATAATAAAAAAGGAAAAACTATATAAAAGTACTACATGTGTACTACAGCGCTATTGTGGCTGCGTTGTGTCACGTGACAAACACGACGCGTTCGCCATGGAAACAATAAGGCTATACGTTCTAAATAACGGTCGCCTAAAAAAACTCACTCTGGGGGCTCAGCTAGAATATTTTAAACTCACGTGTGAAAGGGTTAAGAAGATGAATGAAGGCCTAACGGTTTGGGACAATATGAGGGTGAGTAATTAATGACAGAATTTTCATTTTGGATGACCTATCTCTTTAAATTTAAGATTTTACCATTTTACATTTGCAGCATGACTTGTGTTGTGCTGCTGTGCAGTAAGTGGCATAAATTATTAACTGCCTAACAAATCGTTTAATGATGATGAGAGATCTTTAAAATTTATTAAACACTACCCTGTGGCTAAGATAATTGTTTGATAGCTCCAAAATTCACAAAACTATGAATTTTAGTTCTTTTACATGACATTCTGCTTCCCCCAAAAGAAATGGTTCCCCCTTGACAAATTTAGGACCTCCAGCTTCTCTTCTGTCTTAATTACTCCTTTTACACACACAGTATACTGTGGTTAATGGCTGAACTGTGGATGGCTGCTGGTCTTTATGTCCACCTGCCTGGAAGATGAATACAAGGCCTTTAATTCCACCCATGGCTCTTCCTCTGACTGAGTCAGCCCACTTTCAGGGAGGAGAGACCACAAGAGCTGCTGAGGCAGCACATTCACTTTTTATTTGTGTGCGGTGTTCACGCTTTGACACACACTGTCAGATCACATCCTCTCTAATGAGCTCTGGACTGATAGCTTCTGTAACACTGCTCCTTTAATTCAGGAGACACTCGCCCTATCATTGGCTTCATAACTAAAGCATGGTGTCACGGCCTGCCGAGAAAATTCAAGGTCTGCGAGACACTCGACTTTACTAAAGTTTGGAGGCTTTACTAAGCAAAAAGTATGTCTGCTTAAAATAAAGTACCGTATTCTGACCAATTCAACAATTGCTTTTTCTTACCTCAATAGGATGTCGAAGCACAGAAGGACCCACCTTCCCTCAGGTTTACCTCTGAAGGACAGACCTTGTCCATTAAGGTGTTCTGCAATGTGAAGTCTCAAATATTTAGGTGAAAATGTGGCAATGTGTCCAATTTCCTGCAGCCTACGGTCCAGTCAGGCAGGTGACAGAATGATGTTCTTGCTGATGAGAAAACTGTTTAATGAGATTTTTTTCCCAGCGTGCCATAATAGCGTTGATCAGTTTTGGACAATAGACGGTGATGAGAAGTAAATAATTGATTATCCTGCAGGCACAGGAGCAGAAATGATGGTTTTATGTGAAGGCCAATAGAAGGACACGGGATGGGAGATGCAAGTTAGATCAGCCATATTAATCTGAAAAGACTAGAAGAGTCTTCATTGATTTAGAACTTAGTCCTAGTGTTTCCTAATGAAGTTAATTCTGGGGGACAGATAGTAATAGGTGCCTTCAAAGTCCTTGAATTAATCAAATACTAAAATCTAAGGACATGTTACAAGATGTTCTAACTAGGGGCGATGAAACAACAATCCAAAGACAAGAGGTGATTAGAGACTTTGTCTGTTGTTCTAAAATATTCAGTTGCACTGGGTGAAGCACATATGAATATTCATGATTTTCCAGCAGTGAAACTGTGTAAGAATTAGATCTCCCGCACAACAAAAAATATCAGACAGGTAATTAAATTGAAACTGTAATCTATAACAATTTATAGATTGTGTCATGTGTTATGTGTGATAAGATTACAGCAATTGATTTGCCAGAGGTATCATTGATACGCCCTAGGTAAATAAGCCACAGCCATATTTACTTCTGTATTGTTTGAAAAATTCTATTCCACATTTGTTATCTCTAGCGCAGAATCAGCTGTTCTCTTTATTTAACGCTTATGCATTTTATAGTTCCATCGTCACTGTCACACAGAAATGCATCCTGATTCACATTGCATCTTTTTTATTATTATTATCTCTAAACATACGGTACATTGTGATTTACTAAATGTATCATTTTGGGGAAAAAGACTGGGAATGTAAATAGGCGACTCCTGTCCCTGCTTGTGAAAACATTAAGCTTTCATTTAATATTAAAACCTCTTTGAAATTATTTACCAACTGAGCAAGCGCTTAATGGCACAGACTAAACACAACAGAAACTTTATTATGTCACCATTAGCCCTATTCGGATAGTAATTGTTTCTCATGGGGACGCAAGTTATTTTCACCATTTACAGGGGGTAGTCGGTGATTTTATTGCTGTCTGAATCTAAAATGTCAGTGTTTATCTTTCACCAACCTTGTTAAAATCCCCGACTGAATTACCTGTTTTTTTTGTTTTTTTTTTGACAAACACCAAGGTTGTGTGGTAATTTAATTTCTGTCTGAATCCACTTCTCTGAGTTCACAAGAAGAAATCGATTCAAAATTCAACGTTTAAATCCTTTTTGACCACTGCTGAACACTGTATGGTATCTGTTGTATTTCGCTATAATTTGCATGCATATTTATTTCTGAAATGCTAGAAAGTATTTACAAGAGCAATATTTCATAACTGCTCCACCACAGCAAGTGGGAGCAGAAAGAGAAGAAAAGCACGTGAACATTCGAAATTGGTCCTTATTATGGCAGCAGCAGGTATGCAATACAATTTTAAAATGTTTATTATTTACAGTTATATACATAACTGTATCGTGTATAATTATATACGACTATAGCGCGTCTAATGTCCTGTTTTTAAACATATAAATAGTACTATATATTATAAAATATGTTCAAAATACAGTTAAATAGAGTTGAGGTCAAAGTTTACATACACCTTGCAAAATCTGCCAAATGTTAATTATTTTACCAAATTAAGAGGGATCACGCAAAATTTTTTTAGTACTGTCCTGAATAAGAAATTTCACATAAAAGATGTTCACATATAGTCCACAAGAGAAAATAATAGCTGAATATATAAAAATGACCCTGTTCGAAAGTTTACATACAGGTTGGTCTTGGTTGGTCAGGCTGGGAGACCAGCTAAGACCAGCCAACCAGCTTAAGCCGGGCTCACACTACAAGATTTTTAAAATCCTAACCGATTATAAAATCTGGTTGCAGCGCACACATAAGGAGAATCTTTGCAGATTATCTTCCCTGAAATCTTAAACATGCACACACTACAAGATTTGAAAATTGTGGCGCATCACACACTACAAGATATTATTAAGATTATCATGATGGAGCGCCTCACGTGATCTTACGCAACAGATCGTAATTTCAGCAACTAATGTTTACAAATGTTTTGCGGTCACGCATTGGCTGTGGTGAAAGTGCTGGCGTAATCATAGTCATGATCATCCCAATTTAAAATATGAAACATGTTTGATATGATCAGGGTGGCAAAAATATTGAAAAACCAAAGAATTTTCAGATTTTTCTGAAGAACAGTTTAACAGTTTAACACCAAACAAAAAAAAACACAGCTGTGGATCATTCAGGTAACAACACAGTATTAAGAATTAAGCGTATGTAAACTTTTGAACGGGGTCATTTTTATAAATTCAACTATTATTTTTGTCTTGTGGACTATATGTAAACATGTTTTATGTGAAATATCTTATTCAGGTCAGTACAAAATAAAAAATAAATGCATTTTGTATGATCCCTCTTATTTTGGTAAATAATTAACATTTTGCAGATTCTGCTGGTTGACCTCAACTGTATATTTTACACAATAATAAGAATAAATTTGTAAATAAAATGTATTGTATTTACAGCAGACAATCATGACCACGTAAGCAGCACGTTCCCGGGTTCGTAGGATCACAGAACTCTTTTCTTTACTGTGAATGAATCGCCATCCAAATCCATGGGTTTTATCACTGAGGTTCCACGTAAATTGAGAATCAATCTATCCGAATAGGGCTATAGATACATTTTGGCAAAGTTATCAAACAATACACTTTTAAAGACTCTCAGGGTAAAACAGAAGCATAAAGGATATTTAATGGAAGTTGGCTTAATCCTTAATGCTGGCAAATGATTGGCTATAAAATCATACACAGCACAAGACAAAATATATAAATTGATGTGCATAGTTAAACAGTTACAATGTAGATTAGCTTTCTTCAATGTTGATCTCAGTGCATTTGGGATGTAAATACTTGTCTGAAATCCAGAGAGCATGCACTTTTTTTTACTATGGCACTATGTAACAAACCATAGCCAGAAATAAATTAAGCCAACTGGACCAATGAAATCTTACAGTGGGCGGGGCTAGCCAGCATGGAATAAAAAATATACCAAATGACTGAAAAAATACTGCATCTATCTGTGCTAGTCACAAAAATCATCATTGTTGGCACCGATAGCTGACATATAGCACCATCAAGGACTTTTCCCTATTAAGCCCCTTTCTCTCTCCCACTTCGCTTCCTGTCAGCTCTAAACTATCCTATCAAAATATAAGCAAATACGCCAAAAAATAAATCTTAAAATAAAATTAAATAAAATAAATCTTGTCATCACACCTAGTGAAACAGTGTAAATGTTACAATTAAAACAGTGATACAGTATAAAAGTTACATTTTGCCCAATAATGCAGCCCACTACCTTTAAATATTGTAAAATAATAAATAAAATAGAATCAAAATATATGTCAGTCTCCACTTGCAAGTCATGTGTATATATAGACGTTTCTTGACATATATTCTTGGTTGTCACTTGTGACCTGAGAGTCATCTTACAGAGTCTTTATTATAGGGTTTCTGTGCTCATTCCTGTGGTGACAATATAAGCTTGACAGTAAGTTAATGACTGGACACAGTGGAGAGAAAATTACACTTCAATTTCACCTATCAACAGAGCTGACTGCTAAATAAAGAAGCATCAATCAGAAAAAGTTCAAATCATTATAGCATAGCATTAAGCTAGAAGCATGTGCATGTGTTGAAAGTACTAACACTCAAACTGTCAGATATACATATAAGCAGAGGCGCTGCAATGTAGGGGAAGATTGGGATTATTCCAAGGGCCCTGATTAGAGAGGGGGCCCGGAATGCAATTTAATCTTTGGGAGAGGGATCTCAAGCCAATATACTGTCCAAAGGTCCCAAAAAAGCACCCTTAGGGTCAAGATGACACTGAAATTATTTTCATTTGAATTTTTTGTTGGGAGTAAACAATGTTTTGAGATTTTAAAATTTATCACACACGTTACATTTTTTAAAATTTTAAATGTACCGTGTATTTAAGATGCAAATAAGGTTCATTCAGGTCTTGTCAGAAATATCGTAATTTCGAGAAAAGCGTTCATTTCCTCAAAGAAACTGTTAATCATAATTTTTAAAGTGTACATTTACTGAGAGCTTCAATTTGTACCACTTGACTGCACAACTTCATGAAAAAACAATTAAACTTGAAGTGGCTTCAGCAGTAGTTAAGTAGTTAGGGGCCAAGCACCAAAGGTGCTTAGACACCTATTGTATTCATTAGTTTTCTTGTTATTATTGTTCCTTCTTCTTCTTTTTCTACTTCCTCTTCTGCTCTGGGAGTCTATGACAGCCCATAGAACTGCTTGAGGGAAAGTTATGAAATTTTGGCACACTGATAGGGGACAGTCAGTATTAACCATAGCAAATTTGGAGTCTCTAACTCAAATTCTCTAGCACCACCAACAGGCTAAATTTGCACTCATATTTCAGTTTTTAAAATGCATACCAACATTTAAATTTCTATGGGTCAAGATTTTTCGCTATTTTGAATTTTGCAAAAATGGACATGAGGCTATATCTTCGCAACTGCTGTGTTTTTCAAATGGATTAACGTGAATGAATCGTGTAGAATCGCTTACAAGAAAGTAATGAAATTTAGCACACAAACAGAGGACAGTATCATTATTAACCACAGCAAATTTGGAGTTTCTAGCTCAAATTCTCTTGCTCCACAAACAGGCCAAATTTGCACTCATATTTCAAATGTCAAATGCACACCATAATGTACATTTCTACAGGTCAAAATTTGGATTTTTGTGAAAAATCTGATTTTTAGAACTCATCCCAGGCGGTTTGTCCGATTTTGACAGATGATCTTCAGACAATGCTGGCAAAAAGTTAACAAAAGCTTTTTGATATACTAAACCGTTTTCATAAAGCGTGTTAACGAATTTGACGAAATTTGTGGACATGAGGCTATATCGTCACAACGCTTTAGTGGATATAGACAAAACTTGGTAAGTGTTATACCAAGCAACACTTGAGGTCACATGAGTAGTTTCAGCCCAGCGCCACCTACTGATCAAAAGATATACAGTTTTGACATTTTTGTTCATATTTTCTGAACGGTTTGACCAAAAATCATAAAAGTGGTCTTGTTAGATTCAGAGTAGCATACCAAATCAAATGATATCAAATTTTCCTATCTCACGTATTTTGAGTGTGCACCATTTTGAATTTTGCAGTAAAATGCTGTATTTTTCAAATGCTTTAATGTAAATGATTCTTATAGAATCACTTGCAAGAAAGTTATGAAATTCAGCACGCGAACAGAGAACAGTGTCATTATTAACCACAGCAAATTTGGAGTCTCAAACTCAAATTCTCTTGCTCCACAAACAGGCCAAATTTGCACTCATATTTCAAATGCCAAATGCATACCAAAATTTAAATTTCTATGGGTCAAGATTTTTTGCAATTTTGAATTTTCTCATCCCAGACGGTTTGTCCAATTTTGACAAATCATTTTCAGACAATGGTGGCAAAAGCTATATACCAAGATACACCAAACCATTTCCGTAAAGAGCATTAACAGATTTGATGGAATTTGCGCAAAAATAGACATGAGGCTATATCTTTGCAAAGCTTTATCGGATACAGACAAAACTTGGTAAGTAT
The DNA here is from genome assembly GCA_012976165.1 of Labeo catla. NCBI lineage: Eukaryota > Metazoa > Chordata > Actinopteri > Cypriniformes > Cyprinidae > Labeo > Labeo catla. Next base: position 662,373 of record VONZ01000329.1, on the reverse strand, counting down.
TACACCAAGTAACACCTGAGGTCACATGAGTAAATTCAGCACAGCGCCACCTACTGATCAAAAGGTATGAAAATTTGACATTTTTGTTTATATTTTCTAAACAGTTTGACCAAAAATCATAAGAGTGATCTCATTAGATTCGGAGTAGCATACCGAATCAAACAATACCAGATTTTCCTATGTTGGCCATTTTGAGTGTGGACCATTTCGAATTTTATAGTAAAATGCTGTGCTTTTCAAATGCTCAAATCATCCCCCAATCCAACACACTTCGACCAGGTAATCAACATGTTCAGGGATACTTAATTACAGACAGGTTTGTTGAAGCAGGGTTGGAACTTAAGTCTGAATAAACTGTTTATGAATAAGGAATTTTTATAACGACATTGTGGTTTTCTCCATTAATTGCTTAGACTCATTTTACCCTATAGTGTTGCCATAGGAATGCATAATTACAAGTCCAAGGACATGAAATGCAGCATCCGGTTGTCATCTAGTAATTTCCGTAATTACAACATGGTGTGAGCACAGAATATTTCTAGGTCACTAATCAAATAAGTAACTTGGTGACATTGAACACGTGACTTATTGTATAGGTGGTCAGATGTTCTTACTTCCACTAAAGCACAAGATAATTGGATGAACTCTCAGATCATGGTCAGATAATATGAATATGATTGTGTTATATATATATACATAATTCTGAAAAAAAAAAAAACATTTTTAGTTGAATTAACTCAGAAATTTAGACACTAATTTCAGTTCTAATCTCTGTCAATCACAATCTGTGACTGGGAACATTCTGATTTGTTTTGCAATCCTACCTATAAAAAAAACAGCCACCTTGATGAAAACATTAATATTAAGCAATTTTGTTTTAATTAACAACATTTCAGTCAGTTCACGCATCTATGATTACCCGTTTGGTGCTGTTAGTCACTCCTCCATTTTGCCAACCAGTGGATTTTGAAGGTTTTTAGTCTAATCAAGTACTTATTTGGAGATTAGTTCTTATTAATGAAGCTAAATTTGAACCCAGGCTGATTAATCAGCTCAATTACAGGAGGTTTAAGCATGCTATATTTTCTACCATAAATTAGGACGAGCATTTGGTTTAGATAAGGTAAAGGAGCTGCTCTCACTTTGATCACACCAGGTGTCTGAGTGTCCATGTGCAGTCTTGTATGTAAAAAGCGCAATGTGAACTGCGTAAACTGAATTCAGCGATAAATCCTATTACCTCCTCAGCAAGTAATATGCTATGATGGGTTTCAGTTCAAGAGGCCTCATCTTGAAATGGTGCCTCTTTGGGGGGGGTTTCTGCTTATCCTGACACTCAAATAGATGACAGCATGACAGTACTTTGCCATCGCCCAAAAAATCAATACACTTTTGAAATCTGCTCCAACGTGTGTTACGGTGAAGCTAAAACTTCATAATTTATAGCTTGTGAAGATAGGCGTCTGCAGCAAAAATGTCAGCCTTCATGGCCTGAAGGTCTGGCCGTGCTTTCAAAGCGAGACGGGGATGAGACAGCAAAGAGACACAGAGGAGATGATTTGCTAGATGGTCGAGTTCTCGGGGCTTTATGCAAAAAAACAACAAGACCTTTTCACAAAATTATGCACATTTAAATGAAAACTACTCAAGAATGTATGCATATTTAGTGACTATTATGCCAGCTTACAAAAACATATTCTGGGAATGTTTTGCTAACGTTCCCATTAATGTTCTCTCAATTTTTAAAACAACAATTTTAAAATTTCAGGACTGATTATTCTTGGTAATGTAAACGTTAGAGGAACATTCCACTACTTAAAGGAGAAATCCACTTCCAAAACAAAGATTCACATATTATATACTCACCCCCTTGTCTTTCTTTCTCCAGCCATGTCAAACGCTCATCTTATCTTACTCTGCCGGGACTGTTTTTTTTCGGTTCATTACAGTTAATGTATGTCGAAAAACTCCCATCTCATGTTCTCGCTGTTTTACCTTTTTTGCTAAGGGTGTTTGATCTTCTTTGCATGTTTACTTTGCAAAGACTGGGTCGGTACTTCTGCAGCTATGTGGGACTATTTTGAAATGATTATTGATGTTGAGGGAGAAAATACGATTAGAGTTTTTCAACATACCCTAATGGTCTTGAGCCAGAATACACAGAGTTCAAGGAGAGCAAGACAAGACGAGCGTAAATGTATATGAGAATAAAACTATATAAATTGTATTATTTTTATTAAAATAACCGATCGTTACGCTAGATAAGACCCTTCTTCCTCAGCTGGGATTTTTACAACTGCATTTGGGATCGTTTGAAGCTACATTTAAACTGCATTTTGGAAGTTCAAAATGGGGGCACCATACCAGTCCATTATATGGAGAAAAATGTTGAAATGTTTTTCAAAAAACATAATTTCTTTACGACTGAAGAAAGAAAGACAGACACATCTTGGATGACAAGGGGGTGAGTACATTATATGTGAATCTTTTGTTTTGGAAGTGGACGTCTCCTTTAACATTTCCATTATCATTTTTTAAAAACTGTTATAAAAATGGTATTTCAGAATGTTTTTAAACGTTCAAAACGTCGTTTTTAATATATTGAGAATGTTTCTTATTAGTTATGCGAATATTAGAGGAACATTCTATTCTATCATTTTGAAAATGTTGAGAGAACATTACATCTGAATGTCATGTCCATTTTTAAAGCAACAGTTTTTATATTTAAAAAAAAATATTATTCATGGTTATGCAAACGTGAGAGGAATATTCTATTATCAGTCAAAAGTTTTTGAACAGTAAGATTTTTAATGTTTAAAAAAAAAAAAAACCCTAAGAAGCCTGCATTTATTTGGTCCAAAGTACAGCAAAAACTTTCACATTTTTTTTTATTTTCTTATTATTTAAAATAACTGTTTTCTATTTGAATATATTTTTTAAAAAGTCATTATTCCTGTGATTTCAAAGCTTAATTTTTTGCATCATTACTCCAGTCACATGATCCTTCAGAAATCATTCTAATATTCTGATTTGCTGCTCAAAAACACATTTATTATTATTATGTTGAAAACAGCTTTTGAATGATAGTGTTTAGTGTTACAAAAGCTTTTTATTTCAGGTAAATGAAAAATGAAAATATGTAGTCAACTGTTTTAAATATTGATAATAATAATAAATGTTTCTTGAACAGCAAGTCAGCTTATTAGAATGATTTCTGAAGGATTGTGTGACACTGAAGACTGGAGTAATGATGCTGAATTTAGCACAGGAATGAATTACTTTTTATAATATATTAAAATAGAAAGCAGTTATTCTAAATAGATATTTCAAATGTTTACTGTTTTTACTGTAGTTTGAATCAAATAAATGTAGGCTTGGTGAGGAGAGGAGACTTATTTAAAAAACTTTAAAAATCTTCTGACTGGTAGTGTATTTCGGAATGTTTTTAAACATTCAAAACGTCCATTTTGATGTAGTATAAATGCGTCTTTTTGTAATGTAAATGTAAATGTTACTGGAATGTTCCATTTTATCTATTGAAAACGTTCAAAGAACGTTCTGTCACTATGTATCAGTTTTGTGTAATATTCCAAGTTTTTCCCTTCATCTTCTATTAACATTCTAAAAACATATTTGTCACAATGTGCTCTGCTAATTCTACAAAAACATTTAGCAAATATTATTAACCTCACAAAGGACGTTTCGAGAACGTTAATCTAATGGTCTATGGTTCTTTTCAAACGTAACTTGTAACATATTTTTAATGTTGTAAGCATGTTTCATAATCATTATTTAAAAAAACGTTAAAGCTACGGGAATGTTTCCTGTTATCTGGTATTGTGTTTATGAGATGTACGGCAATTATGTGACTACTCTTATGTTTGAAACATTTGGAAACCCTTTTTTTTTTTACAACACAAGGTAGAGAAACATTTCACTATTGTAGTTTAGAAGCAGAGTTGTCACCACTTTTTACCTTTATAAAGCCTGTTCCGGAGGGTTAGCACCGATTTTTCAGTACCAAAGTGTAAGCTTACTCGGACTCAGAGTAAGAATGTTACGGCTAGATGCTTAGCAACGGACAGCCAATCGTGTGCCTCCTTGGTTTTATTTACGAAAAACGCATCAATATAATACGAGGATGCGCAATTCTAAAGTAAAAAGGTCGCGGCAGCATTTGTCCAATCAATGACACTTGCACATCAAATATGCAGAATAATAATAATAATAATACATTTTTAAAAAACAGGATTTTCACACACTTGTTTACCTTCAGAGAGCTAAAAGACTTGTATAGACACAACTAAATGCAGTTCTACAAAACAACACAAACGATCTTGTCAGAGTATTTTAAAAGCATTTGCATCACTTGCATTGCATGGGGATGAAAACAAAATGTCTGAGATTAAATCTCACTGAAGCAGAACTTCTCTGCATGCTGACATTTTAATCATAACTGTAGACAGACAGTTGGTTGAATAAATAATAGCGGAATTATACAAGCACTGTCACTGCCATGTGTAAGACATGAGAGAAAGACTGCACTGATTTCATGTTTTCCATATAAGCCTGTGGAATCTTGATATGTGAGCCAATCATTTGCCATCCTATTAAAACAAAGCAAATGTTATTTTCTGCAACATGCGTACAGGTGACTGTTCATGCTTATATTTAGCAAAACAGTGCCACCCAGAGTGTGTGGTGGGAATTGCAGCTACTGTTGCTTCATCAATAGATGGAGCTATTGCACGAAGTATCAGGTCAGTTACTGTAGGACAGCTTGCGCTCTGGAGGTGGACTGAAATGATCTCATCAGCAGTATCTTAGAGACCTCTCTACATGTGTTTTGTGAAAGACAGGAAAATTGGTTAACTCGGTTTAATTCAAGCACCCGGTGTAGCTAATCGGCAGAGTTTGCTGTGTAATCACAAGCAGAAATTACCCGAGATAAGAGCCATAAGAGAAAAATACCATCCTCAAGCATTTGAAACTGTTAATTTAAGAAGTGCACTGTGAGCTCTGCAGATTTTTAGCATGATTTACTCATTCTAATGGGCCTTTAGGGAACTAATTGGATCTAGAAGCTCTATAAGACTTAAATCAAGCCCTCTGCTTCAGATAACCAGAGATGTAGTTAGCAGTTTTTCATCTGCTGAGAAATGGAGTTTAAAGAAAGACAGAGAGAGAGTGTATCAGAAAATCTCCTTTCACACACTGATTCATATTCTTCATATATTCATATTCTTTCTCTGTCTTTGTCGTTTCACACAAAGCATCGGTCATGAGTGAGTGACTGCCTGTGGATGTGATGGATATATTGGTTTGGCTGTAATTCAAGGCAGATGATTTAATGTGTGGTAGCGGCGTGTGAGTCATCAGGTCACACAATAATTCAGCAGCTGTTTCCTCTTGCAGATGTAAATAGGTTGCCAAACATTAGCCTGTGGCAAGAATCTCTCCTTGACTGCCTGCGTCGCTGTATTCATATGTTACATTTGTCATATTAATAATAGCATTATACAGAACTGCATTACATGCTCTTTTGAGAGAGTAGGACACAATGTTACTGTCTGTATGGTGAAAATATTCCTATTTCCAATGTGTCTGTTGATTATTTAAAGGATGGTTCAACCTAAAAAAAAAAAGAAATTCTCAGAATGTCAAAGCTGCACTTTTTCATGTTGTACAGCAAAAACGACTTTCTTGCTTAGTATTTTTGTCTTTTTTCCCCAAATATTTACAAATACCTTGGCATTCTTAAATCAAGATATATTTGCCGGAGAAGCCAAATGACTTAAAATATTGAGTGAATTTATACTTAAAGGAGAAGTCCACTTTTTAGAACAAAAATTTACAAATAATGTACTCACCCCCTTGTCATCCAAGATGTTCATGTCTTTCTTTCTTCAGCTGAAAAGAAATAGTTTTTTGAAGGAAACATTTCAGGATTTTTCTCCATATAATGGACTGATATGGTGCCCCAATTTTGAACTTCCAAAATGCAGTTTAAATGCGACTTCAAACGATCCTAAATGCAGTTGTAAATGATCCCAGCCGAGGAAGAAGGGTCTTATCTAGCGTAACGATCGGTTATTTTCATTAAAAAAATACAATTTATATACTTTTTAATCTCAAATCCTCATCTTGTCTTGCTCTCCCTGAACTCTGTGTATTCTAGTTCAAGACAGTTAGGGTATGTTGAAAAACTCCAATTGTATTTTCTCCCTCAACTTCAAAAATCATTTCAAAATCATCCTACATCGCTGCAGAAGTACCGACACAGTCTTTGCAAAGTGAACATGCAAAAAAGATAAAAAAAAAAGGTAAAACAGCGATATAGAGCCAGACAAGACGAGTGTTTGACATTAAAAAGTATATAAATTTTATTATTTTTTAATGAACATAACCGATCGTTACGCTAGATAAGACCCTTCTTCCTCGGCTGGGATCGTTTACAACTGCATTTGGGATCGTTTGAAGCCGCATTTAAACTGCAATTTGGAAGTTCAAACTCGGGGCACCATAGAAGTGCACTATATGGAAAAAAATCCTAAAATGTTTTCTTCAAAAAACATCATTTCTTTACGACTGAAGAAAGAAAGACATGAACATCTTGGATGACAAGGGGTGAGTAAATTATCTGTCAGCTTTTGTTCTGGATGTGGACTTCTCCTTTAATTTATACTTAAATCAATAACTTGGGTCAGTAAACATTATAATAATAAATATAAATATAAAAAATGAAAATTCTATATAAAAATTTAAATATTTAAAAAATAAAAATAAATGTTTTTTCTTGTTTTAGGCATGAACTCACTTAATGTTAATGATTTTTTCAGACAACAATAGTTAATATATTAAGTAATTTTGCTTTTCAAATAAATCTTCATCTAAGAATATTTATATTTGTATTGAAAAACATATTATATATATATATATAAGAAAATCATGTTTGCAATGCTTTTTTTTTAGACTAACAATTAATTAATAAATACATTTCTTTGGTGTTCTCACATAAACCTATTGTAGACACTTAAAATATAGTATATAATGCTTTTTTGTCTTTTTTTAAAAGCTTTACAGCTGCTGGCCCCCATCCACTTTTAACAAAAAATGCAGCATGAACTTTCTTCAAATATTTTTTTGCGAATAAAGAAGCTCATATGGGTGTGAAACTTGAGGGTGAGAAAATAATGACAGATTTTTTTCTTCTGAGTTAACGATTTCTTTAAGGCATCAGATCACACTAATGAGGTGACAATTTAAGTTGTTACATGTTTCCATTTTCGTCTATCCTGTCATGCATGCTTCACGCAGACAATGATTTATACGACGTCTGTTCATTTTCACTATTAGCTGTCAGATGTGGCCTGTTGTCAGTTTATTTTTCATCTCTCCTAAACTTCATTTAACACAAGCATTGACAAGAACATGAGAACATGACGAAAAACATCTGCAGTCTCCACACTCGCTTTTTAACCAATTTAGAGCAAGCAATGCCGCGAACTAAACAAACAATGCAGCAAACTAGATCCAGACAGATATTTTTGGACCTCAGTATCGTTTATGTACAAGGTGAACTGTCAAATGGTCTGTCTGAGAATCACATAAACTTAATAGGTTGAGATAAATGCTGTTTACCCGCACTTGCTTTTTAAACAGTGCCCTTTACCTCCCCTTTAATTAGGTGCTGAAAAATAACAAGATGTTAATGAATTGTTCCTCATAGCCTATGCCTAACAGATAGCCTTTAATTATTCCGCACTCTTCCGTCTTCTTTTTCCTCCAGCAGAACAGCCAGCTGTCATGAAAGACGCTGAAGATTTACCTCCCAATCTTCAGGAGTTTGATAAGGCTGTAACCCACCACTCTCACAACACTTTTTCTGCCTTTTGACCCTGTGCTGGGAAATATATTAACACTGCTCTATCTGCACAGAGGAATCGAGGAAGCGCTGATGCTTTGGAAATGCAGGCCTGATAAGAAGCAGTGCACGCTTGACATGAGCAGGCCACAAACTTGCATGTGATGCTGAGATAAAGTGTGTGTAGCTTTATCTTTTACATGTAGATGTGTCATATGTCGAAACGTGTGAAACAGCAACATTTCTGAAATGTAACATAGCGAAAAATGTCAAACATAACATACAAAAATATTAAATTATTATTAATCGTCAACTGTATAAAATGGCATTGGCACTGTGATAGAAATGTGAGAACCTGACATTAATATCACTATTGTCCTAAAATGTAAAATGTGTGTCTCACATATTTGCACATCAGATTCAAATCAGCTCATTAGCAGAGCGGTGCATGAACTGAACTGGTATGTCAGATAAGGAATATGTAATTAAACCCAATTAAGTTTTCTTAATTTAAAGTAGTTCACTTCCAGAATGAAAATTTTCTGGTAATTTACTCACCCCCATGTCTTCCAAGATGTTCATGTCCTTCTTTCTTCAGTCAAAAAGAAAGGTTTTTGAGGAAAACATTACAGAATTTTTCTCCATATAGTGGACTTCAGTGGGGATCAATGGGTTGAAGGTCCAAAATGCAGTTTTAATAAAGCTTCAAAGCGCTTTACATGATCCCAATCAAGGAATAAGGGTCTTATCTAGCGAAAAATAAGAATTTATATACTTTTTAACCGCAAGTGCTCGCCTTGCACTAGCTCAACTTCACGCATTACATAGTAACGCTGGAAAGGTCACGTGTGATTTAGGCAGAAGTGTTTACAAAACGAACGTGCAAAGTCAAACGCCCTTTACAAAAAAAAGGTAAAATAATGATGTCGGACGATTTGGAGCCAAAGTACACAGACGAAGAACTAACTGCGTGACCTTTCCAACTTTTCATTCTGGAAATGAACTTATATTGTTTTAAAAATGTTTAAATACAAGAATTTATACAGCTAGACTTTCAAGACAAGTGAACAGCTTTCCCCCTTCTAATTACTGTAGTCTTTAAAATATTACTATATTATTATTGGTAATGATATTTATTTTCTGTCATTAAAATAATATTTAAAAAAAGACAAACTGTATTACAATAATGTGAATCAGTATTGTGAATAATGAGAATTAATAAATAAAAAACTAAAAATCCATCTTTTTCACATTTTTTCTAATTAAAAGTTATTGGATGCTTTTTCTTTTGTTTTTTAAAGATTTTTTTTTCAGCAAGGACACATTACATTGATCTAAAATGACAGTAAAGACATCAATGCCACAAATGTCTATTAATCACACTTTCTTTAATCACAACTTTCTGTTAATCACATAATCCTGAAAAAAAATGTTTCAGGGTTGCCAGATTTTCACAACAAAACCCGACCAATTGCTACTCAAAATTAGCCCAAAAGTAGCTCACATGCATTTTGAGGGGGGTCCCCATTAAAAATTCTGTTCCGGGGGTAAAATACATGTTTTTTGGCCGAAATTTGGTCAAATTAGCATTCCAGGGGCTAAATATTACGTTATTGGGGTCACTTCAACCTGCGGACATGAAAAACAACCCGCGGCAACAGTGTTATAGTTGCCCAACTTGGCAACACTGATCACAGTGTCCACAAAAATATAAAGCACCACAGTTGTTTTAAACTTTGATAATAATTAAAATCAGAATATTAGAAAAAATCAGGAAGGATCATATGGACTAAAACATGTGATCATGGACCACAAAACCAGTAGTAAGAAGCATGGGTATATTTGTAGCAATAGCCAACAATACACTGTAAAAAAATAAAAAACACAATTTGTTGAGTCAGCTTAAAATAATTTGTTACCCTGCTGCCTTAAAATTTTAAGTTCAGTCAACTAAAATAAGTTTGGTGAAATGTTAAGTTGTACTAAGTAACAAGATATTTGTGTTTGCTAAACTTAACAGATGGGTAAGTAACCCAGCTGCCTTAAAATTTTAAGTTGATTCAACTCAAATATCAAAGTTGTCACTTAGTATAATTTAACATTTCAAGTTGAATAAACTTTTTTTGAGTTGACTGAACTTAAAAATTTAAGGCAGCCAGGTTACAAATTATTTTAGGTTGACTCAACAAATTGTTTTTTACAGTGTACATTGTATGGGTCAAAATTTATGATTTTTCTTTTATGCCAAAAATCATTAGGATATTAAGTAAAGATCATGTTTCATGAAGATATTTAGTAAATTTCCTACTGTAAATATATCAAAACTTAATTTTTGATGAGTAATATGCATTGCTAAAAACTTCTTTTGGACAACTTTAAAAGTGATTCTCTCAAAATTTTTATTTTTTTGCACCCTCAGATTCCAGAGTTTCAAATAGTTGAATCTCAGCCAAATATTGTCCTATCCTAACAAACCATCTGGAAAGCTTATTTATTCAGCTAGGTGACATAAATCTCACTTTCAAAAAAATGACCCTTATGACTGGTTTTGTGGTCCAGGGTCACATATATTAAAAACAGATCTTTTAGACTGTAATAATATTTCACAATATTAATGGTTTTACTGTATTTTTAAATAAATCAATGCAGACGTAGCAGAACAAGAAATTATCAGTAAGAAGAATGAGTTAATTTTATTCACATGTACCCTACATTTCCTCAATTTTGTTTCATTACTAGTAAGTAATGTAGATTTAGAAGCTACACAACACTCACTTTATCATCTACATTCTTCAATCGAGCAATCATCACGCGCACGCGCCCACGCTGCTCGGCTCGTTGAGTGTTTACGGTAGTTCGCGCCTCTAGTCCTGAGTGAAACTAGTAGTTTGATCGCTCATTTCATGAGCGTGGGTTGACAGCTCTCCGCTTGTTGCTGAGTCTTCCCAGTACTTCACGTCAAGATTATGGGCTTTGATCTAGACCGTTTTGAAGGTCCCGTAGATCCGGACTTTATCTGTAAACTGTGTGGGAAAGTTTTAGAGGATCCTCTCAGCACTCCGTGCGGACATGTCTTCTGCGCCGCCTGCGCGCTTCAGTGGCTCTCCAAAGTCAGCAGCTGCCCTGTCCAGTGCCAGAAGATCTCCACCAAAGAGCTGAACCACGTCCTGCCCCTAAAAAACCTCATTCTCAAACTGAACATCAAATGCGACCACCGTGAACGAGGCTGCAATCAAGTGATGAAGCTCCAGCATCTGTCAGAGCACGCAGAGACGTGCGAATTCTCTCCGGTCCGATGCGGGAATGAAGGATGCGACGCCGTGCTCAACTTGAAGGATGTGGCTTCACACATGAGGGAGAGATGCGAGCACAGAGCAGTGGAGGTTTGTAAGAATGGATGTGGACTCGCGCTGAGCCTCAAGGAGAGGACGGAGGACCACAACTGTCTCCAAGCTCTTAAGACACACAGCGGTCTCCTCCAAACCAAAGTGCTGAGTCTGGAGAAGGAGCTGAAGCGCCAGTCGCTGAGCTTCAGTAAGAGGGAGAGATCTCTCCTTTCCAAACTCTCCGCGCTCCACTGCGAGCTGCACATCACAGCGCTCACATTTCAGAAGAAAATCACCGAGTACAAAAGCAGGATTGACGCGCTGTCAAACAGCTGGATGCCTCTCGATAAGGTCAGTATATCACGAAGTTGTGAATTGAGTGAACAATGCAACAGTAATCAACCCTCTGAAACTGCAAGCCTAAGTTTAAATTTGTCAAATCAAATCAAAGTGACAGCCTGCTGTGAAGTTAATTACTTTTTCACTTTGAATTTAATTACTGATGAAATTGGAACTTTGGGAACTCCAGTAGAGCTGAAATTAATGTGACAAGTTAAATTCATGGGAATGAACATATTGTCAGGACATGTTGTAAGCGTTTTACTCAAAAGTGCAGATTAATACTACTGACAAGGCCTACTGTTGATGTTCTGTGGAAAACAAAGATAAAACGTGGATAAGATAGAGTTAATTTAACGTTGAGCTGTAGTCGGGCAAGCTGTGACAATGTGAACCAGCTAACACTTCTTTGAGCAGAGTAACTCTTTTGAAATGTATGTATATAATCATATACACTACCAGTCAAAAGTTTTTGAACAGTAACATTTTTTGTTTTTAAAGAAGTCTCTTCTGTTTAAAAACAATCAAGTATTTTTACTATTTAAAGCAAACGTTCTATTTAAATATATTTTCAAATGTAATTTATAACTGTGATTTCAAAGCAGAATTTTTAGCATTATTACTCCGGTCACATGAATATTCTAATATTCTGATTTGCTGCTCAAAACTCAATTATTATGTTAAAAACAGCTGAGTAGAATTTTTCAGTTTTCTTTGATGAATAGAAAGTTCAGAAAAACAGCATTTACCTGAAACAGAAATCTTTTGTAACATTACAAATGTCTTTATCATCACTTTTGATCAATTTAAAGCATCCTTGCTAAATGAAAGTATTAATTTCTATAATTTCTTGCCCAAAAAGGGAAAAAAAAATATACTGACTGCAAACTTTTGAACAGTATACTGTTACAAAAAATCTTTGTATCTTTCTATTCATCAAAGAATCCTGAAAAAATGTACTCAACTGTTTTAAATATACATAATAATAATAATAATAATAATAATAATAAATGTTTCTTGAACTGAAAATCAGCATGTTAGAATTAGAAGAATTCTTCTAAGAATTAGAAGAAGTAACTTCTTTAAAAAGCATTAAAAATCTTACTGTTCAAAAACTTTTGACTGTAGTGTAAAATATAAAATATTATAGGCTAATCAATGTCCTTCAGACTTGAAAACAAATGTAAACATCCAAAAATGTTAAATCACTGTCATGGCTGATAGAAATTATAATTATTATATTGCGTAAAGTTCTTTTTATATTGTTGACACTTGGTTTGAGTGGTTTTGTGTTTGCAAAAAATAGGATTTTTGAGGCAATTTTTTTTTTTTTAACTTACAACATTTATGATAACTGAAAAACAAACATTTTTGTAATTTATCTTTTTGCTAAAACCTGTACACTTTGAGAAGAAAGTGCAAAATTCAGGAGTACACAGATTGTCACTGGAACAGTACCAAAGAGACATTTTTGCACTATATTGACACCTAAAATGTTCATAGTATCACATTAAAGGAATAGTCCACCCAAAAATGGAAATTCTGTCATCATTTACTCTGACTGACTGACTTTCTTCTGTGAAACTTGAGAGAAGGTATTTTGAAGAATGTTGGTAACCAAACAGTTTTTTTTCCAACTGACTTCCATAATATTTTTGATCATACAATGGAACCTGAAACTCTTTGGTTACCGGCATTCTTCAAAATATCTTCTTTTGTTTTCCGCAGAAGGTTTAGAACAACATGAGGGTGCGTAAATGATGACAGAATTTAAATTTTTGGGTAAATTACCTTTTTTTTTACTATACTCCAAGGTACTAATATGCATGCTTTAGGGGTAGATAAGGTACAACAATGTCCCTTTACTGGTACTGTCCCAATGATAAGCAAAATTTTTCACAATTTTTTCACATTTTTCACAATAAATAGGTAAATAGTTGTTGGAATCCACTGAATGTTTGCTTGAATATGAATCTTTTATATAAAATACTTTTATATAATAAGATTTTACTAAAGACTGAACCACACTGAGATTTTTCTCAAGACATGCTCTTAACTAAAAACACATCGCTGCCACCAAGCCAGCACTGTTCATTATCATGTCAGTTTAAAGCATTCACACTTGAATGATCTTGATCTGAACAAGAAAAACAAAACTTGAACATCCTCATTCTGTATTCAAATGCTTTCACATAATTACACCATCTCCCATCTTATTCAAGCAATCAGAGTGAGTGAATGGTCTGTGAAACCAACAAAATTAAGACTCAAGTCTAATTGAGTTGACAGGAAGCATGTCTTGTGGACTTCAAGGACATAATATGTAAACAAAAGAGTCTGTTCTTGTTCTCTCCGCTCGCTGTGGTTGAGCCAGACGCTAATCAAGAGCTCATGATGCTCGTCTCACTCTTCGTGACAGATTTCCGCCCGCAGCTGGCGTTTCAGCGGGGGGATGCCACTGCTAGGACTGTTTGATAGACAGCTTACTTAAGTTCAGATATTTTAAGGCTAACTTAAATCTGTCATTCTTGAAAAGTCACAGGCCCTGCCTTGATTTTCACTCGGTCACATCTGCTTCATGACAGCTGATCAAACCCAGCTGCTGAGACATTTTGATGTCTTGTCATATAGCAATATTACAAATATGGATTTAACTTCACTCGCCTTTCTCTTGTACGTAACAAATATTATTAAATAACACAGTTAAATTGAATTTAGCAGTACCTAGGGTTTAAAATAAACCTTTTTGTACACCTGCGGCTGACGTTGAATGAATTTACAGGCCCAGAAATTCTCTTACCAGCTATAAATATTTATATTTTTGCGTTAATCTGAAGGAAAGTAGTGTGATTGATTTTTTCTGTAATTACTTCTACACACTTTACTGTGTCGTCAGTGTGTTGAACACCTGGCCACATGTTCATAAATTATTTTCAGACATTTATAGTACCTTGACTGTGAATTTGCCAGGTGTCTCTGAGGGTGTGATCTGTCTCCACGGCTTGATATATGATAATCCCCTGAATCTCATGTGGCTTTGCCGTTTCATTAGGTAGCTAATGGAGAGAGCCCTGCTTCTTAGGGGGAGATGGTTAGTAGGGTCAGTAAAGCTGTGTTGAAACCTCCTGTAGCAGTCTGTTGCACCATCTGAAATATGTCATTTCTCCTTTCTGCCTCTCTTTTTTTGTCCTAACGCAGGGTGAAGAAACAAGGAGCCTCAAAGTCACCCTCGACAGAGCATCAGGATCTCTTGGATTCAGTATCATTGGAGGAAGACTGTGTGAGGTATGTAAACTTACTGTGCAAAGATTAGATTTAGATAAAAAATGTGCATTTTTTTAAGCACCAAAAAGGACACAAAAGCACCTTAAAAGTATCATAAAAGTAGTCCAAATGACTTATAATGACAAAAGAAAGTTCTGAAATGTACACTACCAGTCAAAAGTTTTTGAACAGTAAGATGTTTAATGTTTTTGAAAGAAGCCTGCATTTATTTGATCAAAAGTACAGCAAAAACAGTCAAATTTTGAAATGTTTTCACTATTTAACATAACTGTTTTCTATTTGAATATATTTTAAAATGTAATTTATTCTTGTGATTTCAAAGCTGAATTTTTAGCTGCATTACTCGAGTCACATGATCCTTTAGAAATCATTCTAATATTCTGATTTGCTGCTCAAAAACATTTATTATAACATTTATTTATTATTATGTTGAAAACAGGTGAGTAGAATTTTTCAGGTTTCTTTGGTAAATAGAAAGTTCAGAAGAACAGCATTTATCTGAAATACAAATCTTTTGTAATATTATAAATGTCTTTATCACTTTTGACCAATGTAAAGCATCCTTGCTAAATAAAAGTATTAAAGTAAGTACAGTATTACAAATAAATAAATAAATAAAAATTATACTGACTCCAAGCTTTTGAATGGTATAGTGTGTAATGTTACAAAAGCTTTTTATTTCAGATAAATGCTGATTTTTTGGATCTTTCTGTTCATCAAAGAATCCAGAAAAAAATTACTCAACTGTTAAATATTTAAAATAATAATAACAATAAATGTTTCTTGAACAGCAAAGCATTTTAAAATATATTCAAATAGAAAGCAGTTATTTTAAAAAGTAAAAATATTTCACAATATTACTGCTTTTGCTGTATTTTGGATCAAATAAGTGCAGGCTTGGTGAGCAGAAGAGAATTCTTTAAAAACATTAAAAATCTTACTGTTCAAAAACTTTTGACTGGTAGTTGAATTCAAGTTGATTGGGGCACTTTTTGTCATTGAAATGACTGCACATCAAACTGAATTCACCCTGTTTATATATACTGTATATAAATGACAGAAATTTAAAAAAAGCATAATGCTATGGAAGACTTTAAAAAGTGGGTTAGTTTGTCTTTTACCCACAGAAGGCATTTGTGCAGTCTTTCCGAACTCAGCCATCCCTCCATTGTAAGAAAGAAAAACAAAATCAGCAACTGAGCCACATGTAAAAAGATAATTGCAGATTGCACAGTTTGTGCTCCACACATTTCTCTCGAGTACATTGTGTGAAATGCGAGCGTGGGAGCCATTAAATTCTCACATAGATTGTGTCCAAGTGGAGAGGAGAGAGCAAGCTGTGGGTTTGGCTTTCACTCACAGCGCATTCTCTTCTCTAATCTAGTGGAGAATCACCACAGGCTGTTTACCACCTGTTCAGTAAGAATGGACAGCCATAGTTAACCTTTTTTTCAGTGCAACTTTATGAATGCTGTACATACGTTTATGCATAGAGAGCATGCCCTTGAGTCAGGCTCAGGCTCCATTCAGAATTAAGTTGAGAATGCCTCTTACATTTCAATTTAATTCCCAGACTGCTTTAATTTAAGTCTTCAAAATGAAGCCAAACAACATGAAGGCTTAAAAGATAACAGAAAAGTATCTGTTCTTTTTCTGTTGAACTAATTGAAGTGTTCTGTTTACAATTTTGTTGAATTACAATTCAGCAAATTCAGCTTCTTGGCATTCCTAATTTTATTATTTAATTTTTAAAAATTAATAATTATTATATAATGAAGGATTTTAGGTACCACTTTGCAATAAGGTTCATTAGTTAACATTAGTTACCTACATTAGTTAACACAAACTAAGATTGAACAATACTTCTACAGCATTTGCTAATCTTAGTTAATGTTAATTTTTGCATTATTAAAATTACAAGTTGTGTTTGTTAACATTAGTTAATGCACTGTGAACTAACATGAACAAACAATGAATGAGTATATTTTTATTAACTAACAAAGAATAATAAATAGTGTAATAAATGTATTGTTCATTGTTCGTTCATTTTAGTTAATGCATTAACTAAAGATAACAAATGACACACTGTAACGTGTTACCAAATTTTATTTTATTTCATTATAATATTTTATCTATTATGTCTAAAATGATCTCTTATCGTATATTATTTATTAAAGGTTTATGTTTGAAGCTCATCCATTATGGTTACACTATAAAAAAACAATTTGTTGAGTCAACTTAAAATAATTTGTTGCCGATTTGTCTTAAAATCTTTAAGTTTAGTCAACTCAAAAAAGTGACAACTTAGATATCTGAGTTCATTCAACTTAAAATTTTAAAGCAGCTGGGTAACAAGCCCAGCTTTTAAGTTTAACAAACCACATTTCTGTTTAGTCAACTCAAGTTGTCACTTAATACAGCTTAAGATTTCAAGTTGACTAAACTTATTTGAGTTGACTGAACTAAAAATTGTAGGGCAGCAGGGTAACAAATTATTTTAACTCAACAAATTGTGTTTTTTTGTTTTTTTGTTTGTTTGTTTGTTTTTTACAGTGTAATATATTTTGCATTTCATATATGTGACCCTGGACCACATTAAACCAGTCTTTTTGTTTTTAAATTGAGATACAAAAGATTTCCATTGATGTATGGATTGTTAGTAGAGGACAATATTTGGCTGAGATACAACTGTTTGAAAATCTTGAATCTGAGGGTGCAAAAAATCAAAATATTGAGAAAATCACCTTTCAGTTGTCCAAATGAAGTTTTTAGTAATGCATATTACTAATCAAAAATTAAATTTTGATTTAATTACAGTTTAATTGATTTTTGGCATAAAAAAAACCAAATCAATAATTTTGACCGGTACAATGTATTGTTGGCTATTGCTACAAATATACCCATGATGACTGGTTTTGTGGTCCAGGGTCACATATTGTATCTCTGCTATCATTATGTAATAATAACAAAGCTGCTTGCTTGCATAATTTTTTGCTGTAACTATATGTCTACAGTTACATTTATGCATTTGACATTATTCATTTAGTATATTCTTCAATAAAAACAATGGTTATGGATCTTTTGTTATTAGCTGTGGATTTAATAGTTACTGATAGTTTATGGTATTTTTAGCGTTATTAAACTTTTAAAATGTTTTTATATGTGTGTTTTTAAATACTTTTAAGTAATTGAGAATCTGCCGAGGCTCCCTGGCTGACAACCACTGTCATAAATAGAAGAATATCTACCAATCTATTTAATTCTCAGATTCTTTATGCAAACTACATTTTTTAATTGTCTCATGACAAAAACGTACCTGTGGGAACTTTTTCGCGCGATGCAGAATACGTACCAATAAGTACGTATCACTGCAGTTTCCAATAGAAATAAACACTAGAGGCGGTAAAAGAGCGAGCCCTTGTAATTGTTTTCATACACAGTTATGATTACAGCTATGCTACCTATCAAATTATGCTACCAACACTGTATATTATTACTGTTAGGGTAGGTTTAGGGTTGGGGTAGGTGTACACGACAGGGTAGCACAAATTGTCAGAAAACCAGGTGTGAGTGACAAGTTTGGAGTTGGACTTAGAATGTGGAATCCTTGAGTACGAATCCCATGAAAAACATGACTCATGATGAGAGCTGAAAGATGAGAGATCGAAAAACAAGCTAAAACGGCGCACTTGCAATTTTTACATCACATTCGTTTTTGTTCATACTATCGGGTAGGTTAAGGTGTAGTGCAAATGGTACATTATTTTAAAACATCACAGAGCATTAGAGTTACCTATTAGATTGTGTTTTATTAACATCTACACCTACCTCTTACAATAATTATAAAACAGTAATTATTGTACAGTACATCTGTATACCATCTACGTACATAAAACGTACCATATGTACATTCATCTGTTCTTGGGAAAAATACTAACATTTTTATAGCACCACTCACATTTCTTTTGGAAACTGCAGTGAAATGTATATATTGGTATGTTTTTGCCATAAGTCCAGGTTGTTTAACTATTTTAATTAACTACTTTTCATCATTTGCTTTTATTTAAGGAACCAGAGCAGCATGGGGATTTCAGTGATGGCATCTATGTATCCAAGATAGTGGAAAACGGAGCGGCTGACAAGGCTGGACTGCGTGTTCATGACAGGATCATTGAGGTTTGTCACTAATGATGATGAGAGTTGATTTTATGGGTGCGAAATTTGCTTTTAAATTGTAGATAGTGCTGTTCCTTTCCACAGTTTTTTTTAGACAGGATGAAAATGCTGGATGTACTCAAACTCCACACTGTGGAAGAAAAAGGTCACCAAGACAACCACTAGACAGATGAAAGCTAAAGGAGATAGACATCATACCGCTAGCCTGAGCTGCTCGACTGGTGCCAATGTTTTCACAGTCTGTCTGTTAGATTTGTCAGATCTAGTCAGACTAACAATGTTGGCGCCATTGTAGGTTGATTTCACACTGGGCAGACTTCTTTAAAAAGGCTGTTGGTCTGTTCATCCAGCAGTACTGTTTCAGATATTCAAATCTAACAGGAACAAAGTGTTTCATATATAAAAAAGAAAGCTTTCTATAATGACAACCCAACATCAATATTTAGTAGCTTGTAAATATCTACAAAATGTGACATCTGTGCCAGAATGCTGTTAAAACACGGCTTGCCATTGAACGTCTGAGAACAAAACCTATGTTTTTGTAGAGTGGCCTCTTATACGAGCAGAGCAGAGCATGATGATTTCTTTCTTGACTCATTTTGTCTCATGTGGGCTCTTTGCTGTCTATCTGACGTGATGAACATAACAATGGCAGCAGTGCCTTTTGAAATCTGTGCATCACACTTGATTTGTTCCTCAAGGAATGCATGATACAACTGCTGCTTTCAAAGAGGAAGTCAGCCATGTAGCTTTTGTGGTGGTCTCAGGGCTTCCTCTTATAAACAGAGAAGGTCCAGTTGGTTCAGAGATTGTTTTAAACGTGTATGCTCTTATGTTTTAATTATACTACACATAATTAAGTCATGTGATTGGATTTTAAGTGAGTAATGACTTGAGTTTTGTTTTTTTACTCATACAGAGTTGTTGTGGTGGATTGAATACTTGGAATATAGCTCACAAAGTCAATTACTTCTTTTTTCTTTTATAGTATTTCTTTTTCTTTTTGGGTGTTCATAGTCATAATTATAATTGATATAAGAGTACCTCATTCTACACTGTTTATGCATGACTATATTAACAATTAGAGAGATTAGCAAGGCTCAACAAATAATATTTGTTGGCCGCAACACAAAAATGCAAGACAGGTGGAGCTGGGGGAAGCGGAAGGTTTCTGATGAACTCGCAGCAGGACTAGCTTACAGTGAACACTGAACCAGTCTGTTTAAATGTTGAATAAGCAATCTCATTGGCTGCAGAATTAGCAAAGTCCAATCAGCTTGTGTCATGCTAGCAGATTGCATGTTAAGGATCTATCAGCTTGTTCTAGCTAATGCTGAACTAGGTGTGGGCGATATACAAGTAGAAATTTGTCAGCTGGTAGAGTTTTTGATGTTGCTGTGCTACATGGTCATGAAAACGTATCGTTTGTATGTGTTTTTAAGCATCACAGTTTAAAAACAAGTGATTTTAAGCCATGCAAGCAGCAGGGCAAGAGAATTCATTTCACTATATGCGCAAGCTGTGTGGGACTGTTTCTGAGCACTGTCAGAGAAGCGTTCATAGAGCACAGGAGTACTGAACGTTATTTTTGCCACTTTATAGGCCTTGAACAGTTAAATACACACACTTGTGTGTGTCAAAATGCCCCTCTTTGAAAGTAATTTAACACAGTAATTTAGGTCTGAAGTGAAAGCAAACTGATGAGAAAGAAAACACATGTGCTACAGTATATTGGATCTGGGTAGCTCTTAAAGTGACAGCAGTCTAATATTCCTGCTGTCTTTCATTCATGCTAATCAAACAATGAACGAGAAGATCTCTCACTGCTCTTGACTAAATCATTTTTGTAAATTTAATAAGGAGAAATATGTATTTAATCTATACAGTGAAGAACATCTGCCTGCTGTTCTGAAGGAAAAATCCTTCAGCTTCCACAAATTCTTTGGTTTTCTAGCATTTTTATGTATTTGAACCCTTTCCAACAATGACTGTATTGTTTTGAGATTCATCTTTTTATACTGAGGACAACTGAGGGACTCATATGCAACTATTACAGAAGATTCAAACGCTCACTGATGCTCCAGAAGGAAACACGATGCATTAAGAGCCGGGGGTGAAAACTTTTGAAAAGAATGAAAATGTGTACTTTTTTTTTTTATTTTGCCTAAATATCATATTTTTTTCATTCAGTTCTGCCTTTAAGAGGCTACAGAAGATAGTTACACACACACACACATATATATATATATATATATATATAATATTATTATTATAGATTTTTCATAAATTTAGTCTTTTTTCAACAATTTTTAAGTTTTCCTTACAAAAACTTTTGATTGAAAACGATGGCTTACATAGTAAAACACTACTGTTTTTGCTGATCAAATGTCATATAAGACCAAAAATTTAAGTTTGCAAGGCATAAAAATGCATGTACACAATCCAAAAATATAAGCCACAATGCTGCCTTAATATGGCTTGATCTTTTTTGTTGATTAGCAGTTGTTTTCCTTTCTTTGTTTTTTTGTTTGTTTGTTGTTACAAGGTGTGTGGATATAGCAGTAAAATCTGCTTGCCCTGTCATGTTGCACTGACATTTCCAAGTACTTGTGGACGGATTACCTAAAGGCTTTCCTGCATAAAGACATACCCAGGTGATTCATATACAGTAAGCATGTTTGTGACATCCTGTAAATCTGGAAAAACAAACTATTGGAATGTTTTTCTCCTGAGTTAATATGCATGGGCAGGACAGCTGCAAGCACGTTATTTTCCTCCTTGAGGTTGTGGGGTTATGAAAGCATTCCTCCACTGATACTTTCATTAAGCACACCGGTGTGTGGCGAAAACAATTGCTGTGAGCCAATTCAGAGGTTAAGACCACCAGCCTGGGAGGTTAGTGTCAGCAGGACAGCAGTGATATTTTAGCCTGCGAAGTTTATAAAACGTGCTTTGAACTCACATTACGCATTAGGGGGTCTGTTGCATCCTCCAGGAAAACTAGGGTAGAAGACAGAGATCTGGGTCGGAGCGGGTTTGGAAGAAATAGGAAATATGTTCTGAGGGAAATTCTAGAACTTGAACTTGTTTTCTTCTGAAGAAAACAGTCATTTTCAGGCTCTCTGTAGCTCAGGCCTTGTCTTTGAACCTGAGAGACCACAAAATGCCTCCCCTCAAGAAAATTACTCCCGTGCCTGTATATTCCCCGAAAACTCAGATTATTATCCGTCTGCAAAAGCCTATGGGACCAAAAGGACACTGTCCTCATTACAGAGACAAAGATGTGTCCTTGTTAAGCGATTGTCTAATGGTCGTTAATGACCTGGGCGCTTTATGTAAAGGTCTACCTCAGTTTCTCTCTATTCATTTGTGAAACAGTGTTGAGACAGACTCCTTTGATCTCGGTGTGCTGTTTATGCGAGTTAAACCCTGACACCGCCTTTCTCGACTTCAAATCTCCAACTGCTTAGAATAATCACAACACGTGGTGAATTAGATTAAAGATACAGAGAAAACATCAGAAAGGATCACAGAAAGATTAGAGGAATGAGGAAACAGGGCTCTGACAATGGTCACTGAGCCGAAAGCAAGCTCAGTGAATGAAGGTAATGCAAACTCATTTGGGCCTTAGGAGGGAAAACTGTGATGTTTTACAGCCTGTATGTTACATAATGCGGTTGCTGTATTTATTTTATTTGAGTGGTCTTGCCACATTGTTCATTTTTGATTTTTAAACACTGTGTTCTTTGTTCTTTCTAGTTTTTGCTCAGACGTTTGGGGTCGGTATGATTTTTTTAAAAATAAGTCTCTTAAACTTATGAAGTCTGCATTTATTTGATCAAATACAGTTGAGGTCAAAAGTTTACATCTTCCTTTCAGAATCTGCAAAATGTTATTTTACCAAAATAAGAGGGATCATACAAAATGCATGTTATTGTTTTATTTAGTACTGACCTAAATAAGATATTTCACATAAAAGATGTTTACATATATTCCACAAGAGAAAATAATAGCTGAATTTATAAAAATGACCCATACACTTGATTCTTAATACTGTGTTGTGACCTGAATGATCCACAGTTGTTTTGATTTTTGTTTAGTGATAGTTGTTCATGAGTCCCTTGTTTGTCCTGAACAGTTAAACTGCCTGCTGTTCTTAAGAAATTCCTTCAGGTCCCACAAATTCTTTGGTTTTCCAGCATTTTTGTGTATTTGAACCCTTTCCAACAATGACTGTATGATTCTGAGATCCATCTTTTCACACTGAGGACAACTGAGGGACTCATATGCAACTATTACAGAAGGTTCAAACACTCACTGATGCTTCAGATGGAAAAACGATGCACTAAGAGCCGGGGGGTGAAAACTTTTGAACAGAATGAATATGTGTACGTTTCTCTTATTTAGCATAAATATCATATTGTTTTATTTAGTACTGTTCTTCAGAGGCTACAGGAGATACTTACATGTTTCCCAGAAGACAAAATAATTTAAATTTACCCTGATCTTCAAAAATTCTTAAATTCCAAAAGTTTTCACCCCCCGGCTCTTAATGAATGGTTTTGCCTTCTGGAGCATCAGTAAGCGTTTGAATCTTCTGTAATAGTTGCATATGAGTCCCTCAGTTGTCCTCAGTGTGAAAAGATGGATCTCAATATCATACAGTCATTGTTGGAAAGGGTTCAAATACATAAAAATGCTAGAAAACCAAAGAATTTGTGGAAGCTGAAGGATTTTTCCTTCAGAACAGCAGGCAGTTTAACTGTTTAGGACAAATAAGGAACTCATTAACAACAAAACACAGCTGTGGATCATTCAGGTAA
The DNA here is from genome assembly GCA_012976165.1 of Labeo catla. NCBI lineage: Eukaryota > Metazoa > Chordata > Actinopteri > Cypriniformes > Cyprinidae > Labeo > Labeo catla. The sequence continues at coordinate 638,560 of VONZ01000329.1, read as the reverse complement.
CAACACAGTATTAAGAATCAGTGGGGTTGTAAACTTTTGAACCAGGTCATTTTTATAAACCCAACTATTATTTTTTCTTATGGACTATATGTAAACGTCTTTTATGTGAAATATATTATTCAGGTCGGTACTAAATAAACAATAACGCGCATTTTGTATGATTGTTCTTATTTTGGTAAAATAACATTTTGCAGATTCTGAAAGGGGGATGTAAACTTTTGACCTCAACTGTATACAGTAATATTGCCAAATATTATTACAATTTAAAGTAACTGTTGTCGGTTTTAATATATTGTTTAATGCAAAGCTAAATTTTTATCGTCATTACTCCAGTCTTCAGTGTCAGATGATCATTCAGTTGCTGCTCAAGAAACATTTCTTATTATGATCAATGTTAAAAACACTTTTGTGCAAGCCATGACACATTTTGAAGAATTTACATTTCAGAAAATAGCATTTAAAGTTTGTCATATCATAGGTTTTATATGATGATTATGATTTTATGTTGTAATTAAAGAAAACTGTATTTTTAGATGGTAATTATTATGGCTGCATCTGATGTTTTATGGCAGAAAAATTCAAAGTATGGACCATATGTAATATACCATATATGATATAATTTTTCTGAGCTGTTTCTAAGCCATTTCTAATCAGGTCTTGATGACTGTGAAATGTTTTTATCATATTCACATGCAATACATTTACAGTAATTATAGTTAAGTGTGTGTGAAACTAATGAGATTAAATTGAGGAATGTGTTTCAGCAAAGGCAAATTACATGAGTTTTCTTGAGAACTGATGTGCAGCTCCACTCAGCTGCAGCAAAAGATTCATTAGACCCTAAAAAAGGAACAAACAGCAATTCATTTGTTCAGTTCAAACACATTTTTTTGAGTTATATCATTAAAAACGTCACAGGGATGTTACATGTGGATGCCCTGGTAGCTTTGACCTATTTCTCACACTTTATTCTCTCAAATGGCGGCACATTAACACCAGAATTGCACTTGAATCAGCCTCAAGATGTCTGAGACTTTGGAGTCTGAATTGCATGATTTGACATATTTTATGGAAAATGGCATACATGCTGATATTTGCAGGAGTGATATTTTTTACTGTATCTGATATTTTGTACTGTGTAGATTTTACCACACCTGACAATAGTCATATAGAGGATTGTTGTTCATAAATGATTAAGAGCAGATATGTATTGGCAATTGAACTAAGTCATAAAACAATAAAAAGGAATGGAGATCAGAACTGATGTTAGATGATTAATTTGACATGGTAATCTCAAAACAACCAGAAACAAAACCAGTGAGATGAGTCTCCCATCAGTCAGCATTCATGTGATTGTTCAAGCAGATCTATAAACATTCCTCTGGTAATTTATCATCAAATTATGCATGTGTTGTGTTTATGCTGTCTTGTGTAAGAGATTATCTGATGTAAATATAATGTGTCAATGACCACGTGTGCACACACAAAGTTTTAGGAGTGGCATCACATTTAATTCCAGAGTGAATCCTGTAAATCAGGGGGCTTTAAGTCTTTCTTGGCCATTTTGTGTTCATCTGGGACCCACAATTACGAAATCATGAAATATGCCATAATTACTATGCAGGTTAATTTATTTGCTCTGTGTGTCTAAAGCAATTGAAATTGCTTCCTTCTTTCACAGACTCAACAGAATGACTTTTGAACTGAAATTAAACATTTGCACATGCACACAAATATGCTGGATATGAAAGTAAAAGACTTTGATTGAACTGAAATTAATTAAACAATAATTCCTAGTTATTATTGCAATAAAACTTTGTTAAACTGAAACACAACAGTCACTGAAAATTAAATGACAAAGATTATTATACATGTAAAAACTTTTTATGTTATAATCACTGATGGGAATAACGGCGTTATAAATAAATGAAGTTACTAACGGCAGTAATGAGCAACTAGATAAAAAAGTTTAAGTTTAAGTTAGCTTGAGAAAGCCGGACCAGAAAGTTTAAAACAGTTTAAAAAGTTTAAAAAGTTTAAAAAGTTTAAAAAGTTTAAAAAGTTTTAAGTTTAGATAGCTTTCAGTCTGAAATGGTTTGAAGATAGATAGATAGATAGATAGATAGATACATAGATAGATAGTTAACATGTTAGTATGATTCTAACATCAACGACATTAATGTTAGCAAGTTACTAGCATGTTGTTAGCACATTTTTCTATCATGATTAGCGTGTTTCTAGCATGATTAGCAAGTTGTTAGCATGTTGCTAGCATGTTTCTAACATGATTAGCAGGTTGCTAGCATGTTTCTAACATAATTAGCAAGTTGTTAGCATGTTGCTGGCATGTTTTTACCATGATTAGCAGGTTGATAGTATGTTTTCAGCATGATTAGCAAGTTGCTATCATGTTTCCAGCATGATTACCAAGTTGTTAATGTTTGTAACACGTTTCTTGTATGCTTAGCATGTTATTAGCATGTTGTTAGCATGTTTCTAGTGTGATTAGCATGTTAGTAACATGTTGTTAGCATGATTAGTAAGTTGCTAGCAGGTTGCTTGCATGATTACCATGTTACTAGCATGTTGTTAGCATGATTAGCAAGTTACTAGCATGTGTCTAGTATAATTAGCATGTTACTAGCATGTTGTTAGCATGATTAGATTAGCAAATTACTAGCACGTTGCTAGCATGATTCTAACATGATTAGCTTGTTACTAGAATGTAGTTAGCAAGTTGCTAGCATGTTGCTAACATGTTTCTAGCATGATTAGCAAGTTATTAGCAGGTTACTAGCATGATTGTAGCATGATTAGCAAACTACTAGCATGTTTCTAACATGATTAGCATGTTACTAGCATGTTGTTAGCATGATTGGCAAGTTACTAGCATGTTTCTAGCATGATTAGCAAAATAGATAGATAGCTAGAAAAGAAATGAAAAGTAGCAGAAATGAACTTGATGAATGTTCACGCTTGTTTACAGAGTTGATGTGGGTATTTACCTACATGTCTGCGCATCTCACATGGATGTTTAACATTTTAAAACAAGCTGTGGAGCAGCTTGTAGGCGTGATTACATTAGAGATGAGTTTAGATGGTAAAAACTATAGCTTACTTTGGCATCATACGGATTAGTTTATTAAAGAATATTTGTTTTCTACATGACTTACTTCATTTAAAAGTAGACATTTTAAGCTTTCTATACATATATTTCTCATGTCTGTGAGGCACGTATTTGCAGAGATTCCGGTTATTTTATTTACGTGAAGAGAGGTGATGGAGACCGAGACGACAGAGAGCACACCCTGTTTATTTTACAAAAGCACATTTTTTTCTTGTTATTATGATGTTTTTCATGTCCGCAGGTTGAAGCGACCCCAATAATGTGATATTTAGCCTCTGGAAGTGTCTCTCACATTCTTCCACAGCAACATTAAAGGAACACACCACTATTTTCCAACTCCCCTAGAGTTAAACAGTTGAGTTTTACCGTTTTCGAATCCATTCAGCATAGCTTTGAATCTGATAAGACCGTTAGCATCTTGCAGAAAAATTACCAAAGAGTTTCAATATTTTTCCTATTTAAAACTTTACTCTTTTGTTGTTACATGGTGTACTAAGACCGCCGTAAAATTCAAAGTTGCTTTTTTTGCAAGGGTTCAAATACACAAAAATGCTGGAAAACCAAAGAATTTGTGGGACCTGAAGGATTAACCTATTTTCAGGCGCTGTGTAATATCACTGGTCATTTTTGAGCGAGTACGTTCTAATTAGATTCAATGATCTATGCTAAGCTATGCTAAAAGTGCTACCACCAGACCCGGAGATCGTAGTTCACAATAGTTACTTTTCCTGGTAATTAGTTACTTATTAGTTACTAACATCCTGACATCCTATTTGTTACTAACTCAGTTATTATTTGTGAGAAGTAACTAGTAACTGTAACTATTTACTTTTTTAAAGTAACATGTCCAGCACTGGTTATAATGTCAGTAACTAGAGTAGCTGGCAAACATAAAATATTGATAATGAAACAAAAAAAAATCACAATACATATTTTTGTGAGAGCTGGTTTATACAGAAACAATGCATTCCTGTATTTCTGTGTTCTTGAAAAGGGAAATATTCAAAATGGGCCTTATTCAAAGGGTTGTTTCATACAAAACTATAAGGAAATTATTGCATATATAATTAAAACATGTCTCACCCCAACATTTGTGACCTATACATAAATATTGCCCTGTGTATAACATACAGGAGTAAAATTAGGATGATTCATACAGCTTTAACCATATAACCACACAACTTAGATACTAAAAAATGGTATGATGGTTATTTTAGACATGCGTTTATAGTGCCAGAACTGTAGGCTTGGCAAGCTCACTTTGAAAAGTCTGGAACAGAGAAGCTCTTGTGCTCCACAGATTTGACTGCTTGTGCCTTTCAGGAAAGGAAAAATGTGAGAAATCCCCTCAGTGGACTGCAGAGCAAAATATTACACTTAAAATTCTGTTAGAAACCTAAAAAAGAGACTCAGAATACATGATGTGTCATGTAGAAGTCTTTGCGTTTATTAAATATACAGTGACAGACTGAAACATGTTTGAAATATTAATAGTGATTGACTGATGTGGATGTATTCTTTCTGGTGACCCCAAATCCCCAAATATTGTCTACATATCAGCCCTTGTTTATGGTTTGTATAATATAGACTTATAGACATTTATCTCTTATACAACAAGTTTAAATGTATGCTGTATTGGCCAAAATAAATTAAATTAGTCTTGTATTTTGTCCATGTGTTCTTGCTTAAAAATAAATGTTAATCTTTTAATTATTGCTGTTGCCTCTAGTAATTCTCTGTGTGTTTATATAGGTTCCAGTCCATTTTAAACCAGCAATATAATAATTTTTAAACAATAGTTGAGTTAAATAAAATAACCCAGCATGTTTGTTAAAAACCTAAAAAAAAAAAAAAGTAACCCAGCATGTGTTCAGCGCTGGGTTGCCTAATATGCCAAGTTGGGTTGTTTTTAACCCAGCGTTTTAGAGTGTAAATGTATACATATTTCTTTTAAAATTCTAATAGATGATTCTAAACTGATCTGGCAAACAGAATACGGATTTGTGCATTGAATATGTATTTAATGAAGTAGAATGGAACTCCAAGGTTTAGTTTTAATTGTACCTGTAATTTAATTTCTTCTTTTTTGCCGCTCCTGTTCTAGAAAATATTGAATCACTGTGTTTTGCAACTCATATGTATGCCAAAAGGTTACATATGAGTAACATATGAGTGTTTTCTTTCACAAAAATGGGTAAATAGAGGTTGTGAATGCATACCCCTGTAGATTCATCCATTTACTACAGGTTCAAGTGCCCAGAATTTCCTCCGCATTCACCTCCAGTTCCAGTGAAATGGGACTCTGGTCTTAAGTTCAGCTTTGCTTTTCTTGGCATCCTCTGTTCTCTTGTGGAAAGGAGGCTGAACGGCTCTTTTGTACAATTGTTTATTTCCATTGTTCCTTCCAGGCCATTTTAAAACTTGAAAGCGTGATTAGTCTCAAAGGAAGTACCTTCTCTTGAATTCTGTGAATGCGTGTTATTTTAGGAGCACTGAACTGAAAGGCGCGTCTTTGCAAAGCAAACTGCGACAGCGCTCCTCTGCAAGTTATTTCAAGTAATAAAGCCATGTTTTCATGGCTTAATAAAGACATGCAGCACCTCTTTTCCTTCTCACAGCTTGTAAGGTCATCTTATATAAACAGCTAGAAAACACACCAGACCTGTTTGACTACAGCATTATGTGAATTCACTGGTGTTAACAAATGATGACTGGTGCACAATGCACACGCTGTCTGTGTACAGTGCGTGTTATGTATTCATTCAGTAGTACATTAAAGGAATGAAAATTCAATATTTACTCTCCACCTTGCCATTCATGAATCTGAGTTGGGGTGACTTTAGACAGCATCTTCTTTACACAGAACCTGATGTTCATTCATTCATGGCAGTTACTGTACCACAAAGGGCCTTGTAATATACATCTTTGTGATTTCGAAGATCTTTTTGCAGTATAGTCTTATCTGAATAAACTGTAATAAACAAACCCAGACTTGTGTGGAAAAACGTACCTGTGGTGGCATTTCTAAAATTATATTGTGTTGCTTGTTGCATGTTTTGCATTTTCAAAATGAAATGTCCAGTCAGTGGTGCTAAAAGCACATTCAGTTTTATCTGAAAATATGAACGTGAATTTGGCAGCATTTTATTGCACTGTTGTACACAATGAATCAGTTCAGAAATGAAATGTCCAGTTTCACAGGATCACTTGTGTCCGAGTGGTCTACATCTCAAGTGCAGTACTGTACCAGGTGAGCTACTGAGCAAGTTTACTGCATGTAATGTTTACTGCATGTTTACATCACAACTGATGTGATGTAAACATCAAAATGTATTCGTTTACAAATCGTGTACTATTGCAAATGTGTTTTGAGGTAATATGCAAGAAAACCTAGCCTTTATTAATTTATAATCTGCCCCTATAATAAAAGTTGTTATAGTATATTACTAGTGTTATGTACATATAGGTGCATTTTGGAGTTTTGGTAATGAAATATAACAAGACAAAAGTCACACTGTGTCAGAACAAATTCAACTTGATATTGTTAGATAACTTTGACACAACTATTTTCAACTTTTTGATTGTTTTCTTAATTTTTATTTAAAATTAAGGCTTTTCCGAAGTGATATGAGATGTGAAAAGGGAGAAGAATGAGTTTGGCAAAAGGTGGATTCGAACTCGGGTCGATCACATAAAAAGACTGCGCTACACTCTTTACTATCTATACCACTGGAGCTGTTGTTTAGCTGCCATCTTTTGTCATGTTGTTTAGCCCAATCACACATTGGTGGGCGGAGTTAGTGTAAATAGCCTCTGCCAACGAGGCAGGCTATTTGCACTTAGTGTAAATAGACACTCTGAAATGGAAATGTTTTTCTAAAGCTGTATTAATTTCTTTTTCTGTTTTGAATAATGTTGGAAAACAGACAGTTGCTGGTAGCAATTGACTTCCATAGTAGAAAAAAAAAACATACATTGACTAAAATTATAAACGCAACACCTTTGCTTTGCCTCCATTTTTCATGAGCTGAACTTAAAGATCTAAGACTTTTTCTATGTGCACAAAAGGCCTATTTCTCTCAAATATTGTTCACAAATCTGTCTGTGTTAGTGAGCACTTCTCCTTTGCCAAGATAATCCATCCACCTCACAGGTGTGGCATATCTAGATGCTGATTAGGCAGCATGATTATTGCACAGCTGTGCCTTAGACTGGCCGCAATAAAAGGCCACTCTAAAATGTGCAGTTTTACTGTATTTGGGGGGTCCAGGGGGGTCTGAAAACTAGTCAGTATCTGGTGTGACCACCATTTGCGTCACACAGTGCAACACATCTCCTTCGCATAGAGTTGATCAGGTTGTTGATTGTGGCCTGTGGAATGTTGAATGTTGGATATTGGCAGGAACTGGAACATGCTGTCATATACGCCGATCCAGAGCATCCCAAACATGTTCAATCGGTGACATGTCCGGTGAGTATGCTGGTGATGCAAAAAGTGGGATGTTTTCAGCTCTCGTCACAGTATCTCTGTGCATTCAAAATGCCATCAATAAAATGCACCTGTGTTCGTTGTCCATAACATATGCCTGCCCATACCATAACCCCACCACCACCATGGGCCACTCGATCCACAACACTGACATCAGCAAACCGCTCACCCACACAACGCCATACACACTGTCTGCCATCTTCCCTGTACAGTGAAAACTGGGATTCATCCGTGAAGAGAACACCTCTCCAAAGTGCCAGACACCATCGAATGTGAGCATTTGCCCACTCGTCAATTTTGAAAACAAGCGGTTTATATAAGTGGAATATAAAATCAAAAAATGTAATAGTGTAATTCTAAAATAATTCTTAAAGGAATCATACATCTTAAGATTCCAAATCTTATTAATGGAAAATATTCAGTGAAGTCATAAACCATTTCTTTCTTTCTTTCTTTCTTTCTTTCTTTATTTCTTTTTTCTTTATTTCTTTATTTCTTTCTTCTTTTGACATCCTTAACTGCTGCTTTTCATTTGCTGAAGATAATATCCCCTTTAACACAAGTAGAATTAGCATTTGAAATGTTGCCTTGATAAACCAGACAGTTTATTTTTTGTGTCTGTAGGGTTTGTACTTAAGCGAGGGGTCATCTGTCTGAACAGATGTTTTTTTTTGTATTTATTAGACTCTATGTTTCATTTCCAGAAACATTCATGCTTAGTTCTGCAAGGCAGATACGTCGTTTAAAAGCAACCCCTGATCCTGGAAGCTTAATGGGTTTATTTGTGGTTGTTTTTTTTTGTACAAGTTGTCCTAAATGTTCAAAACAAGGCGTCAAAGTAGCAAGTGCTTTCATGTCAGGATGTTGAAAACAGGTTTACAGTCGTCTGCTATGGAAATCTTGAGTGAGTGCAGTGGAACTGTGTTATTATGATAATTATGTTGATATGTTGAGAGAGTGTTCATGATAAGGGAGAAAGTCCTTGTGGAGACTGCAACTCCTTTGCAAGCAAGAGTAGTCACTGGATCATGATTCATTAGAATAAACGCAATAAACCACAAGGTCACAGTGAAAAAACATGATAAAATGAGTTACATAATGTGTTAATATTTACACATTTAAAGTGTACATTTATTAGTTTATTAATTCCAAGGAATCAAACCCATGACCTTGCTGTTGCTAGTGCCATGCGCTACTGTTTGCAATACAGTACGCTACATGGATGATAACAATAATGCACTTGAGTTATAATAATGCCTTGAGTTATATACTGTAACTTTTGTATTAATTGGCCAATATCAGACACAAGTGTTTAATAAACAAAGTTATTTATGAATAATACTAACCAAAATAAGCCATTATACACAACTAATATAAAGTTCATTAACCAAACACTAACTGATATCCCATCTAATAGACGTCTATTTGACATCTGGATCATACACTGATAGCAGACATACATCTCAGAGATGTCTATTTGATGTCTGCATTTACATCTGCAAGACATATTTTTTAGTGTTTGCTCATCTGCAATATGACTATAGGACATTTCCTATCAGATGTCAAATAGACGTCTATTAGATGTCTTTAAGATGTTTATGATTTAGAATGTATGTAAAATTGACATCTTACAGATATCTGTCAGATGTTTGTACACAGAAGATGCTTTCCAGATCAAGTGATCTTTAACAGACATCTTGCAGACGTACGTGTGCTACCTGGGTAGGTATTGCAAGATGACACATCTAAAATTAAATGCACAGTCACAGATACAGTACAGTTCTGTCACATGTATGTTCTGCTCTGTTTTGGATTTGTTCTAGTTCTCCTTTTCTGACCTAGTTTCCTTTGTTCTTATTTTCCCGCCACTAGTTTGTAACCTTTGATATGTTTAGTGTCTGCACCTGTTTAATTGGTTTGTTTCTTTGTATATAAGTCCTGTGTTTTCTTCTGTTTGTTGTTCTGTTGAATTCCTGTTTACAGTTTTGACTTTCTGTAAACAAAATTGAATTTTGCACTTGCAACCATTTGTGACAGAAAAACTGACTTCAAAATGGACCTGGCTGTAAATAAAATTCTCCTCTTCCACTCTCAGAGGAACCAGTCCCTAGAGAGGCGCACACAGAAATTGCTGGACCTTTACCATTTCGTCCCTTATGATGATGACTGCCTGTATGTGCTTTTCCAGACAGGCAGCAATGTCAAAACAAGACTGCTTCTCCAGAAAAAAAGCCTCCAGTTACTTTCATAGAGCACATGGTGTGGGTAACAGTTCCTCCCTCACTATCTGTGAGAGTAAGGAGGAAGCGACCAGCGACGCCTAAACCTATTGCAGACATTGAGGCCAAGTCGGCTGTGATATCAGAGCCAGAGTCAACGCCAGAGCCACAGATCGCCCTGGAGCCCAAGTGGAGCCCTACCCCCTCAACAACAGCTGATGATAAAGCACTAATTAAGAGAGTGAGTGTTTTCTGCCTGTTTCATTTCCCTGTCTGTTTCACCCAGCAACACACTGCCCTGCCCTGAATGTCCTATATCTTTGCTGGTTCCTCCCAGCCCTGAATCTCCTGTGTCTCCACTGGTTCCGCCCAACCTCAAATCTTCTGTGTCTGCTGGTTTCTCCCAGTCCTAAATCTTCTGTGTCTGTGCTGGTTCCGCCCAGTACCAAGTCTGTGTTGTTGTTGATGCTCCCACCCAGCCTCCCTCTTCTGCCAAAACCCTCCTCTTTCAAAACCACCCAGTCTTTTGGCTCTGCCTCTGATAGTTCCCTCCAGCTCATCAGCTCTTTCTTTTCCTCTTTGCAATGTGGAAGAGCCTCAGATCTTCCAGTGTCCATCTCCATCCTGGGGTGTCAGTCCAGTGGCTCCACCTCAGTTCTTCAAGCCCTGGACACTACCTCTGCCTTCTGACCCTTCAGCGCCTCCTTGGCTCCATACTCCCTCAGGTCCACTGGGTTCTGTCTGTCCTCGGACTCCGCCGCCTTGCTCAGTCATCGACCTTCCTTCACAGTGGTTGTCCACTCCTTTGGCTATGCTTTGTCCCTCCATCCCTCCAAGGCTCCTCTTTCCCTCCGGCTCTGTCCCGGCTGAGCCCCCATCTCCATCTCTGTCCTGGGTCTTAGTCTCCTCGGCTCTGGCTGGGTGTCCACCTTCCTTTGTCTTTACCTCAATTAGTTGTCTTCCTGGTCTTGTCTCCATCGTGGCTCCTCCCTTCCTAGACCTTGCTGTGAACCTCCCACCTGGACCTTCTGCTAAGAGCACCACCCTGGCTCCTCCTGTCTCTGTCTTCACCCTGGCTTCTCCCGTCTTCAACTCGTCCCTGCCTTCTGTGTCTGTCAGTTCTGCACTGATTCTTGAACTCGTCCCTTCTGCCTGCATTGTGGCCTCTAGAAAGAGTCCTGAACAAAAAATTTATTGTGGTTTCCACAAAAATATTAAAGAGAGCACTAAATCAGCACATTAGAATGATTTCTGAAGGATCATGTGACATTGAAGACTGGAGAAATGATGCTGAAAATTCAGCTTTAGCATTACAGGAATATTAGGTTATTTTAAATTGTATTTAACATTTTTAAATTGTAATAACGTTTCACAATATTACAGTGTATGATTATCTTGGGTTGAATAGAATAAGACAGCGTTTGAACTCCTTTCATATAACAGTCCAGATGGATTAGAATAGAACAACAGAATAGAACAGAAGAGTGAGTCATGGTTTTCCTGAGATGTTCAAAAGAGACGGAGCAGCTTTCAGCACAGTCACAAAAGGTGACTCAGTCCTGACACTGTGTTCTTCCACAAACTGACTCATCTCTCAGTTTACAGGCAGAAATAGAAGATATGACCACAATGAACTACAGCACAGCTGTCCGAAGATGTTATAATTCTCTACAGAGATTAACTGAGAAAGTTCTGTTTCAGCAATGAATTGGTTCAAATATGCACCAGTGCTGAAAATTTCTTGACAAATGTATAATACTGATTCCACTCTGGAGGTTTCTGCAACTAAATTATTTTTTAGAAGTGTTTAATTTCTGCACCACTTGCATTAGCAAGCATAATTGCAAAAATAATGACTCACGCCATTGATTGAGAAAGTACGAGTAAAAACCCACACTTCACCTTTAAGCTGGCCGTATGCACTGCGGCAGACACTCAGTGATACACAACCTCAAGCAGAGATTTTCATTAGCCTGATGGAGCACTGAGCCATATGAGAGGATTATATAGACCCTGAGGAACAGCTTAATGATATCTGGATATCAGTGCACATAAGTGTAAAGGGACTTTCAACCCTTTCCGCTGCTTTTACCATGTGCTTCCTCAGTGTTTGCATACATATTAAGTATGTGCCCAATACATACTGCATGCATGAATGCTGTGTTTTCTTCCCCCAGAGAACGCCATGTGTTTGGTCGTCATTTGTGTTTGCATGGCTGACAGCCACCAAGATTACACGGCGTCTGCCGTACTGTTAGTTTTCTTCCCTTTCACTAAGCTCAACTTGGTGTTTTCATATGTAAATATGTATTTCAGCGTTTTTATTTGTAACATAGGAAAGGAAATGATGAGGAGGGAACAGAATCTGTAAACATCCCATTAGATTCAAAGTCACAAGTGCACAAGAGCTCAGTGTGTCAGAGCATGTGGGCTAAGTAAAGTCAAGTCACCTTTATTTATACAGTGCTTTATACAGTATGGATTGTATCAAAGCAGCTTTACAGTGTAATGCAGAACAATGCAGGAGGACAATAGTTAACAGTCGGTTTTTCAGTTAAAATCAGTTCTTTGTAGATTTAGTGATGCCATCATTCAGCTCAGTTCAGTTCTCTTCAAATAGTGTCTGTGCAAGGACAGTAATGACAAGGCGACAGTAAGCACCGAGCCACAGCTCCAACTTCTAGTTGAATTCCACAGCAAGATCATATTTTACTTGTGTTATGAATGTGAGTTTGCAGTCTGAATGTGATAATGTGAATAATTCACAAAAGCACATCTTTCTGTTGATTTGTCCTTGCAGGCTGCTTTTAAAAGCAAACATACAGAGCCACCAGTGAACCCTGATTAAAATTTTTAACCTGGATATTTTAATGAATCATTCATAAAGGCTGTTTACCAGTTTAAATCAGTCAGATGAATCCTTCACTAAATGAACTCACTGAATCAGTCAGAGTATCTGCTAAATCAGTCTGACTGATGTAATATGATTTTTCATAATTTTGTGGAAAAAAACTCACTGAATCAGGCAGAGCAGTTGCTATATCAGTCTGACACATTAAATGTGATTTTTCATAATTTTGTGAAAAAAATGAACTCACTGAATCAGACAGAGCAGTTGCTATATGAGTCTGACTCATGAAATTTGTTTTGTTTTAAATTTTGTGAGAAAATGAACTTATTGAATCAGGCAGAGAAGATGATAAATCAGTCTGATTGATGAAATGTGATTTTTCATAATTTTGTAAAAAAAAATAGCTCACTGAATCAGAGAAGTTAAACAGTTGGACATGTTTTTTTTTAATTTTGTGAAAAAAGTACTCACTGAATCAGTCAGAGAAGTTGATAAATCAGTGTGATTCATGAAAAGTGATTTTTTTTAATTTTGTGAAAAAATGAAAACTAAATATTTAATAAAAAATTTACATTTTATACATTTATACTTTTTCAGTATTAAAGTCTAAAAATACACTGTCTCTTATACTCACCAATTCTGCATTTATTTGATCTTTTGATCAAATGCAGTAAAAACCATAATATTAAGAATATTATTGTAATAAAAAAAGTATTTCTATTTTAAAAATTTGTTTAATGTAATTTAATCCTATGATGGTAAAGCTGATTTTTTAGCCAATTTACAGCATCATTACTTTTCAACTTTTATATATTTGTATATCACAGATAACAAATAACATTTATCATTTCAGTGTCACATGGTCCTTCCTAAATCATTCTAATATGCTGCTCAAGAAATATTTATTAATATTATTAATGATAAAATGGTTGTGCTGCTTAATATTTTTGTCGAAATCGTGAAATCGTTTTTTTTTTTTTTTCCAGGATTCTTTGATGAATGGAAAATTTAAAAGAACAGCATTTATTTAAAATAGAAATATTTTGTTACATAAAATTTTACTGACACTTTTGATCATTTTAGAGCATTCTTACTGTATAAAAGTAAATATTTCTTTTAAAAAAACCTTACTGATTTGCTGTGATGTTTACAGCTTGGATAGATCATCAATAGAAGATCATCGGTACATTCAGTACAGTTGTTTTTATACTTATACTCTTATATGTGAAGACAAATGAAAAATGGATTCCTCATGTCATGAACCATTGAAGGAGAAGTCCACTTCCAGAACAAAAAATTACAGATAATGTACTCACCCCCTTGTCATCCAAGATGTTCATGTCTTTCTTTTTTCAGTTGTAAAGAAATTATGTTTTTTGAGGAAAACATTTCAGGATTTTTCTTCATATAATGCTCTTCAGTGGTGCCCTGAGTTTGAACTTCCAAAATGCAGTTTAAATGCAGCTTCAAACGATCCCAAATGCAGTTGTAAACGATCTCAGCCGAGGAAGAAGGGTTTTATCTAGCGTAACGATAGGTTATTTTAATTTTTAAAAAAAAACAATATATAAACTTTTTAATGTGAAAGGTTCGTCTTGTCTCGCTCTGCCTGAACTTCCTGTTTTTTTCTGGCTCCTAACAGTTAGGGTATGTCAAAAAACTCCCATCTCATGTTCTCCCTTAACTTCAAAACCGTCCTACATCACTGTTTTACCTTTTTTGTTAAGGGTGTTTGATCTTCTTTGCATGTTCACTTTGCAAAGACTGGGTCGGTACTTCTGCAGCAATGTAGGATGATTTTGAAATGATTTTTGAAGTTGAGGAAGAAAATATGATAGGAGTTTTTCGACATATCTAACTGTCTTGAACCAGAGTACACAGAGTTCAGGCAGAGCAAGACAAGACAAGCATTTGAGGTTAAAAAGTATTTAAATTGTATTTTTTAATGAAAATAACCCATGAAAATAAGACCCTTCTTCCTCGCTGGGATCATTTACAACCGCATTTGGGATCGTTTGAAGCTGTGGGGCACCATAGAAGTCCATTAAATGGAGAAAAAACCTGAAATGTTTTCCTCAAAAAACAATTTCTTCACAACTGAAGAAAGAAAAACATGAACATCTTGGATGACAAGGGGGTCGGTACATTAACTGTAAATTTTTGTTCTGGAAGTGAACTTCTCCTTTAAGTCCTGTTCATTTCTGCAGTAACCTTTACCCTGTCTGTGACATGCCAGATTACATCACAGGCTGGAGCCCACAGTCTGAGCATTCGTGTACTTTCGGAGACAGAACAACAAATAACAATGCCCTCCGGTTATGCTTGTACCACTGCTGAGCGCTCTGACATAACAAAAGCTGCTCATTTTATGGCAAGAATTTTCCTATCGACGTGCTCGTGCCAGTAATTGGAGACGTGAGCTTTTTAATTGTCCCCCAACAAAACATTTTCACGACTTGTTTCCGCACATTACGAAACCGCCCCTTTTGCGCCACACCTGAGGAACGTGGTTATTATAATCTTTGGTAATGTGGCGGATTGTTGATTACGGGTTTGAATTGTTTTTATGACCATAAAAACAACATGGTTGAGGATACAGACAACACTTTCCTTTAATGAGAGAGGTCTGCAGTGAATGGGAGGAGGGAACAAGCTCTCACATGCGTGGCTTACAGACACAAACACAGACTCACGCTGGAGTTGTTGTGTCTGTAAGCTTCAGTCTCTTCACGTTCTGGAGACGGTGTACTGTTTGCTGATGTGTTTCCACCATGGGTTGCAGTCTGTGTACCATACAACGGTCAGATGAGCACTACAAACTACTACAACGCACATGTCAGGTAAAAAAAAAATGCATGGTTGTGTTTTGGTTGACTTGTCAGTGTCATTTTGGTTTGTTTATTCCTCATTAGCATACGCTCAGAGTAAAAGCTTGACAGTCTGATTAAATTCAAACTGATTAAGAAATGTCATTCATTTTTATTAAATTAATTATGAATTGATTAAGACCATTGAATGAACACATTTCGAATGCTTTTGAGGTTACGCGGTTTGTCTCTGGAGCTTGTTTTGCATGCTAAAAAGGTTGCGAAAGGTTATTTTGCCGAAGGAAGGAATGTGTTTTGGAGACTGTGTACATTTGACAGGGTCATGAGAGGGTCACACTCTACTGAAGAAGAGCGAGAAATGTTTGGCGTCTCATCAAAATACTTAATGAATGTGCGTTTGTTTGTATATGCGGTTTGGTTTATTATAGATAAGTGATGTTCCCACAATCCTTGTGTAATTAGCTCCTACTGTAATTTAACCTCCAGCTGACCTCTGTATGGCTGAAAGTGTGAATTGTGACAAAAAAAAAAGAAAACTGATGCTAAATGCAAATATTAAAATGCAACAAGCCATATATTTGTGCATAGAAATAAACAGCCTTTTTAACTTCCATGCAATCAAACTCTTATATCTTTTATTTTAGTGCATCACTAGAAGAAATTGGGCAAATATTAATATTTATACTCTACATTTCAGTCTTTGATTTTAAGATCTTTTTGTATGGTATGCCTGTGTAAAAAATAAATTAATTAATTTTACAAATGATTACGGAAGGTTCAAATGCTCACTGATGCTTCAGAAGGAAAAATGATGCATTGAGAACCAGGGGGTGAAAACTTTTGGAAATTGAAGATCAGGGTAAATTTAACTTATTTTGTCTTCTATAGCTTCTGAAGTGCAGTACTAAATGAAAAAAAAAAAGATTTTTAGGCAAAATAAGAAAATTTTACACATCTCCATTCTGTTCAAAAGATGAATGGTTTAATTCTTAATGAATGGTTTTTCCATCTGAAGCATCAGTGAGCATTTGAACCTTCTGTAATAGTTGCATATGAGTCCCTCAGTTGTCCTCAGTGTGAAAAGATGGATCTCAAAATCATACAGTCATTGTTGAAAAGGGTTCAAATACACAAAAATGCTGAAAAACCAAAAAATCTGTGGGACCTGAAGGATTTTTTTCTGAAGAGCAGCAGACAGTTTAACTGTTCAGGACAAACAAGGGACTCATGAACAACTATCACTAGAAATTCAGCTATTATTTTCTCTTGTGGACCATATGTAAACATCTTTTATGTGAAATATCTTATTCAGGTCAGCACTAATTTAAAAATAGCATGCATTTTGTATGATCCCTCTTATTTCATTAAAATATTTAACATTTTGCAGATTCTGCAAGGTGTATGTAAAGTTTTGACTTCAACTGTAAGTGAAATCAATTTAATACATTTACCTTTTTTTTGCTTTCATTATATACATTGTGTGAAGGAGAGATGTGGGCAAAACACAGAATGTCATGCTTTTCAATGAAAGGATGGATATAAAGTTTCTTTATTTGATCAGCAGGTTAGTTGGTTATCAAACTACATACAGAATGCGTCTTGCTTTAATGCAACTTTAAAAGTGGCTGTAGCCAGGCAAAGAATGTCTGGTTGAATTAAACTCAAGTATATGCAGTGAATTTTCTGCCCTGTGTGCCAAAAGGCATAAGAGAAACAGTGTGAGCGAGTGAATTTAAAGTAGTTTGTCAGCTCACACATGAATGGGCACACTGACAAAGTTCCCATGTGTGTTATTGCCACTGCAAGATTCCAGAACAGACAGCAGATTGAGCCGAGGTCCCTGAGGACATTAGCTTTGAGATTTGAGTCTTACAGCGCTTTGATAAATGAAGTTCTCTGCCATTAGCTTACTGGCACATAGCTATTTCCTTGTGCAATTCAAAAGCTTTTACACACCCTGTTGGAGTTCAATCAATGAATGGAATCACACTAACTGTGCGATAATGTTAAAACGGAGCTTCCGGTCATAAATATCTCTGTGAATTTGTCCTTGCGCATTGAGGAATGGCTTTGCAATGTTTAGCCAAATTAACAGTTTTTAGGTCAAAAAGTCAGTGTTGCATATGACAACATTGCCTAGGGTATTTCGTTCTTGGTCACCAAACCATTAACTCAGTGTCTTGCAGGTTCTGTGTCCATATGTTTTTCTCATTTCACTCAGCTAGAAATATTTATAAGCCTATTAACTTAATTAACAAAGTTAAATGGATGGCATTATATAATAGTATTTTATACATATTATATAAAGCACATATTAGCAACTTTTTTTGCATGATCATATTTTGGATTCCTCAAACTTACCTCATGCCTAAACTGAACAACTACTTTAACTATTAATAAGCAGCAAACTAGGAGTTTATTGAGGGAAAACTCTTAATTAATAGTGAATATGTGTTCCCTATACTGAAGTGTTACCTTTATTATACATAATTTAAAAAAAAAGTTTGTTATACATGTATAAAACAATCCTCAGATGTCCCACCTGCTATACATTACCTGGAATGCTGAATCCCCTCCTCAGAAATCAGCAGGTTTTTGGATTTTGACCTCACCTCTGGATTTAGGGTTAATGTACAGCCAGCCACATATGACACTCAAGTTCAGTATATAGTACAGAGTTGGGATGACAATGCATACAAGTATAATTCATTCAGTTAAAGTGGCATTTTAAGTGTATTCTTGAAAATCTCTGCTCAGTCTGCATTTCATAGAAATATATAAAGGCTTCACTGCTTACATTATGTACAGTTGAGGTCATAAGTTAACATACATCTTGCAGAATCTGCAAAATGTTAATTATTTTACCAAAATAAGAGGGATCATACAAAACGCATGTTATTTTTTATTTAGTACTGATCTGAATAAGATATTTCACAAAAAAGATGTTTACATATTGTCCACAAAAGAAAATAATAGTTGCATTTATAAAAATGACCCTGTTCAAATTTTACATATACTAAATTCTTAATACAGTGTTGTTACCTGAGTGATCCACAGCTGTGTTTTTTTTTTTTTTGTTTAGTGATAAGTTCAGTTGTTCTTAAGTCCCTTGTTCCTGAACAGTTACTGCCTGCCATTCTTCAGAAAAATCCTTTAGATCCCACAAATTATTTGGTTTTTCAGCATTTTTGTGTATTTGAGGGACTCATAAGCAACTATTACAGAAGCTTCTAATGCTCACTGATGCTTCAGAAGGAAACACGATGCATTAAGAATCAGAGGGTGAAAACTTTTGGAATTTTAAGATCAGGGTAAATTTAACTTATTTTATCTTCTGTAGCTTCTGAGGGCAGTACTAAATGAAGAAATATATATGATATTTAGGCGAAATACAAAAAATGTAAATCTTCATTCTGTTCAAAAGTTTTCACCCCTGGCTCTTAAAGCATTGTGTATTTTTTATAAATTCAGCTACTATTTTCCCTTGTTGACTTAATGTAAACTTCATCTATGTGAAATATCCTATTCGGGTCAGTACTAAATAAAAAATAACATGCATTTTGTATGATCCCTCTTATTTTGGTAAAATAATTAACATTTTGCAGATTTTGCAAGGTGTATGTAAACTTACATGCAGATCTGCAGACTGTTGAAGACTACTGTATAATGTGAAGTGCAGAGCTCATGTAGAATTCAATGTCTGCTCAACTGGTAAAGCATAATACAAGCATGTCAAGGTCATGGGTTTGAATCCCAGAGAAAATGCATACTGAACGGCTTTGGATTTTATACACATAAAACTCAACAAAAAAGAGAAACATGCCTTATTCAGGATAGTATATTTTAAAGATAATTTTGTACAATCCAAATACACTTTACAAATATTTATTGAAAAAGGGTTTAAACTATATTTTTTATGCTTGTTCATTGAGCCATAAACAATTATTGCACATGCACCTGTGGAACAATCCATAAGACAATTACGGTTAAGGAAAATTTTAAGGAAAATTGCCCAATGATTTACACACCCTCAAGCCATCCTAGGTGTTTTTGACATTCTTCTTTCAGATGGAAACTGAGTTATATAAACTAATCTTAGTTTATATATATATACAGCACCAGCATGGTGATTCCTGCTGGCTAATTCCTAGAACTTTGTGGTGCAAAAACCTCTAGGGGCAGCTGTGGCCTAATGGTTAGGCAGTCTGGCTTGTAATCGAAAGGTTGTGGGTTTGAGTCCCAGGTCTAGCAGGGATTGAAGGTGGGGGAGTGAATAACCAGTGCTCTCAATACCACAACTGAGGTGAGTCATTTTGAGCAAGGCACCGAACCCCCAACTGCTTCCTGGGCACTATAGCAACAGCAATATGGCTGCCACACAGAGTGTGTGTGTGTGTGTGTGTGTGTTCATTACTACACACGTCACGTCCTTTCCTTTTTTTTTTTCCTTTATCAATAACAAGGTTCCAATATACTGTTGACAGTAAAAAATAATGTGGACTTTTGCAATACTATCTAGTATTATTCTGAAAACCCTGTCCCATGTGTCTCATTTTATAACCATTCAAACTTTTTGTTGTGTAGGTAAATGGAAGAAGCCTTTCTGTTGCCACCCATGATCAAGCAGTGGAGGCTTTCCAATCTGCTAAAGACCCTATTGAGGTTCAGGTACTGCGCAGGACAGCACATAGGACTTGCAAGTCTCTTAAACCAGCCAGAGGAATGGACAACAGCACTCAGACAAACATTACACTGAAGTACTTGAAACACATAGAGTCTTTGGCCAAGTTACCAACACCTTCAGCACCGTGTATGACTACGCTGGACAGTTTCCATTCACCCTCGCAGTAAGTGCTTAGATGTTTGTCAAGCATTACTTGACCACCAACTGTATCATAACAAAGAATTGTAATAGAAATTTACATTTTAAAATGAGATTTTCTGTGAATGAGCCTTCTGATCGGTCATTGTATTTAAGATCTCGGAGGCCAAGACGTGATTCACCTTACCCCTCAGACTTTCATGATGATGAACAGGAAGACAGTGAGAGTAGAAGAGTGGAGTATGAGGTATTGTGTTTGCATAGACTGTATTCACTCACTCTACTCACATGCATGTGTAATCTACATGTCTTCTGAGGTCATTTTAATTTTGATTTTATATACCCGCTAATATTTCCCAAGACCACTTTAATTGCACATGGATTTACCATGCAAACGATTCATCATTTATATAAGTGCAGCAAGCACTACAAATTCTGAAAGACTGGCTTTGGCTTATGTCATGTGTTAACGATGACTCAAAAAGCTAACTCGTTGTCATCAAAAGCAATTACCTGTGTTTTAATAGGAGGTGGATCTGCAGAGGAAAACCACTCAGGATAAGCTTGGCCTGGTGTTATGTTATAAGACGGATGACTCGAAGACTGACATTTATATAAGCAAGGTAGGGTTTTACAGTTGGAAATTGTTCAGGCAGGCCGTTTTTCCAATAATTACACCCTTGATTTAGTGTGTGTGCGCGTATATTTAACACCAAACTTGCTTAATACAGCTTTAGATATTCCAGTGTATTCACAGTTTAGGCTAAATACACTGTTCTTACCCTGTTTAGATTGATCCAGAAGGAACTGTAGCAAAGGATGGCAGAGTCCAGGAAGGAGACCAGATTATCCAGGTAGAATTTATTCTATTAGTTTTTTTTTTATATTTTGGATCCAACATAAAACAAAGTTTATCTTACTTATTCTTCACATGCTGAAGATCAATGGAGTGGACATCCAGAGTCATGAGGAGGCAGTGAAACTTCTGACCAAGGTGGAGGAGAGTAAGAATGTAACCCTCCTAGTGGCTCGACCAAAAAGTCAGGTCTGTTCTGTGCACCTGGAGATAAAGATTTTGGTAAATTAATATTGATTAATGTCAGGGGATTCCAATCCTCATGTAGGACCAGCTTTCTGCAGTTTAACTCAAACCCAATTTAAACAAACCTCAAATAACAGGACCAAAACTGTGCATGAAGGTGGCCTTCTTGTAGCAATTTTGGACACCTATTACCTCAGGTATAAGATTTGTATGGTCTAATACAATGTAAATGATGTCTCTTACTAAAATATGTAGTAGAAAACCCGTGAAAGATTTATATTATTTAAAAAATCCACATCATTTTGGACTATGGGGGGCGCCATTATTTCGATGACATCAGATGGTTGCACTACTACTACTGGCGCTATACCTGTTGCTATTTTTACAGCAGTAGGACTAGGAAAATAAAATACTGATGTCACCAGAATGTGTGGCTTCTGTTTGTAAATTTCAATCGAAGGGCAACAAGAAAAGCAATCTAAGTCTTCTCTGCTTTCCTAGCAATAAGAAAAAGAGAAAAGAATGGGAAGACACCTGTGGACGAATAAAACTTCCTAAAGACCTGCGTCTTTGTTCTCTCCACTTTAGCCCTGATGCCTTTAAGGCTTTTAAGGCGGGCGTACACGGTGCGATTTTTAAGGTCGTACGAGCTCGCATGCGATTTTTTTGGTTATCGGAGGAAATCGTCTCTTCTCGTATGGTCGGGGCTCGTATGGTGTGTGAGAAATTACGAGACGAGCAGAGTGCCTTACGAGCACTTCCCGACCTCACGATCATTTTTAAACATGTCAAAAAACTTCGGGAGCTGTCGGATTGAAAGCGTGACGTGTGTGCTGTTGAACGAGCCGATTTGTTGAGCAAACTGGAAATGACCAATCAGAAGCTAAGAAAAGAAAACCACAGAAGAAGAAAGATGAACATGGCAGCGCCACGGAGAATTTGGACTGTCGAGAAAGAGGACAAACTCGCTAAACTCTGGCAAGAACAGCGAGCGCTATATGATATATCGAGCAGCATTTATCATGACAGGGTCGTCCGAGATTAAGAAAATAAAGTCCATGTTGTTCTCTGCCCTTCAGCCAAACTCTTTGACATGCCCTTCGTTTTCTTTTCTTTTTTGTTTTTTCACAAGCCATTGCTGCCACAAAGAAAAGGATCACTTCCTCTGAGTCCATGTTTTTGGGGCGAAACTTCGTGAATGTGATTGCCTCGGAAATCGGCAGGTTTTAAAATCGTGCAGTGTACCACTGCGTCCATAAACAAAGTCACTCGTGACGTGTGCGTGGCCATACGGTCTTCCGACTGTCCGAATTCGCACCGTGTACGGCCGCCCTTAGTAGACCACAGCTACTGAAAGAGCTTACAAGTTGTGATGGATAGAAGCGTAGGCTTAAACCAAACACCACACCATCGATTTTCCGCACAAGGAGCCTAAACGCCCCAGGATATTGAGTGAAATCCACTCTCAGAAACTCCTTCAGTGGCTGCGGCATGTTTACATCCTGCCAGGATGGCATCTAGCGTTTCTTGTCTCTGCCATTTGTAAGCTCTTTCAGTAAGCTGGGGCAATCAAGAAATAACAAAGACGCAAGTCTTTAGGAAGTTTTAGTTGTCCACAGGCATCTTCCCATTCTTTTCTCCTCTTCTTATCACTAGGAAAAGCAGTGAAGACTTGCATCGCTTTCTTGTTGCCCTTCAACTGAAAATTACAACCGAAAGCTATGCAATCATTGCATCAGTGTTTTATTTAGTATTTAGTTGTGTTGTGATAAAAATAGCAGCAGATAGCTCCAGTAGCTCGGCTAGTGCAACCATTTGACGGAATCGAAATATGGTGCCCCTATAGGCCAAAATATGTATAAAACGACGTGGATTTTTTAAATAACGTAAATCTTTCATAGGTTCAAGGAAGAGACATCATTTACGTTATATTAAGCCATGCAAGTCTTAATACCTGGGGTTCCCTACAAGTAAAAGAATGACAATGAATTTTGGTATGGGTTGCAGGATGTTGGCTGGTTGGAGGAGGATAGAAACAACTTAGATGACTTGCACATGGGCACACTGGAGCAGCAACATCACAAGGTCAAAGAGTTCACTGCAAGTGCGCTGCTGCAGGTAAGTTAATAAGGGTCAACAGTGAATTGCTCACTTTATCCAATTAAAAGGTGCTATCCTCACTATAAAAGTGATTTGCAAGGTCTTAAAAGTTCTACCCACTCAATTTAACAGAGCACAAATGAAGAAGATGGCGGCACTACAGATACAGCTACTTTACTATCCAACCAGCATGAGAAAGACAGCGGCGTAGGCCGCACAGATGAAAGCACTCGTAATGATGAAAGCTCCGAGCAGGACATCTTGGGGGATGACCAGAATTCCTTCTGCGACACACTCCCAGAAAACCACAAGAAGTTTAAATACAATCAGGACACTGTTGAAAGTGGGGACATGCATTTAAGCAATGACTCTTTCCTTTCAGCTGACAATGGAGACAGTGGAAATTTCCTTGGCATACCTGGCACAGCATGTGAACGTTTCCGGAAACTTCTTGAACTGAAATCTCTGGTAAATGGTAACAGTCTTCAGGGATTTCTGGAGAATGATACCACACTATATGGAAAGAAGGTTAATGTAGACTCCGATGATCAGGAGATTCAGATGCTTAATGAGGAGCTGCTGAACATTGAGCTTAAATGCCTTAATATCATACAAGCACACAGGCTTCAGGCTGAAGGTGATGATCTGCAAGCCAAAAAACCCATTGCCAAGCAAGTCCATCAGGACCTCATCAATATCCAAGTGGACAATGAAGGCTCTACTAGTGCTTACAACACTGGAGAGAGTTGCTGGAGTTTACATCCTGCACTGGAGTCAGATTCTCCTGACTCCCAAAGGATGGTTGCTGCAGACAAGGGTAAAGTTTCTCCCATGCATAGACGCAACTCAACAGCAGGATGCTCCAAACATCACCTCTCTCCCATTCAAGAGATCAGCCCCACCAAGAGTTTACCTGGAGATCCAGAGGTCACAAATCAGGGAAAAAGAAAACAGAAAAAGAACCCAAGGAAGAGTCTTTTGAGTTCCTTACGTCATTCCTCATACAAGAGCACTTACATCCCAGCTCATGCACAGCATTATCAAAGCTACATGCAACTTATCCAGCAGAAGTCGGCCGTGGAATACGCCCAGAGTCAAGTCAGCTTAGCCAGCCTGTGCAAGAATGCAGAAACCACCCCCAGTGAGTCCCAGCCCAAGACGGGGTGGAAGGTAAAGATCCGTAGCGATGGAACAAGGTACATCACCAAACGGCCCATCAGAGACCAGCTTCTGAAAGAGCGAGCTTTGCGTATTCGAGAGGAACGCTGCAGCGCAACTACAGATGACGATGCGGCAAGCGAACTAAAACTGGGTCGATACTGGAACAAGGAGGAGCGTAAACAGCATGCGGCACGAGCCAAAGAGCAACGTCAGCGGCGGGAACTCATAAAGCAGTGCGGCATAGAGAGCAAGGAACAAGCAGTAACGATGGATGACAAGAAGGAGCCTGATATTATTCAGCTTAGCCGTAAAAAGATGATGAAGAGGAGGAACAAGAGGATATTTGACAACTGGATGACCATTCAGGAGCTGCTGACACATGGCACAATGTCCACAGATGGTACAAGACTATATAATTCCTTTCTTTCTGTGACTACAGTATGAGGGATTGTTCGGTTTAGGGCACTTTACTAGTTTACTGTGTAAAATTGTGTGAGGGTTGGTGTGGGAAATCTTGCCTCATTTAAGGAGGTGGGTCATTTAGGAACTCAACTGAAAATCTGCAGAGATCTGTGAGACACAACAGTTGGAGTCATAGCAGTTTCATATCTTAAAGGTTTAGTTCACTTCCAGAACAAAAGTTTCTTGATAATTTACTCATCCCCATGTCATCCAAGACGTTCATGTCTTTCTTTCTCCAGTCGAAAAGAAGTTAAGGTTTTGAGGAAAACATTCCAGGATTTTTCTCCTTATAGTGGACTTCAGTTGGGGATCAACGGGTTGAAGGTCCAAATTGCAGTTTCAGCGCAGCTTCAAAGGACTCTACACTATCCCAGCCGAGGAATAACGGTCTTATCTAACGAAACGATCTGTCATTTTCTGTGGTTAGTTCTTTGTCTTTGTACTTCGATTTAAAAAGTTGGGATAGGACGGAAAAACTCCATCTCATTTTCTCCTCAAACTTCAAAATCGTCCATGAATGTTGTTTTACCTTTTTTTGGGAAGGGCGTTTCACTTTCTTTGCATGTTTGCTTTGTAAACCCTGGGGGTGCTTCTCAATATCCTTCCTAGTCTCCTCGCTCCTCGTCCTCCAACCTATGACTCGGAAACCAATTGAGCTCAGCCATTTTGTAGGACATCTCAATTCTCTAATTACACCGCGAGGATTGAGGAGTGAGGAGGCTTCCTGAGGAGTCATGAGCGAGGATACACAGGTGTATCATTTGCGGAAGTGTTTTATCGACTAAACGTGGCGCACATATAAATTCTCCTCCCCCTTCACATCTGTCGTAACAATTTACATTTATATTTTACCACTGCAGTCTAAATAATGCCATATATTTAAACAAGGCATCTTGCTTTTTTCATATTTATTATGAATGCCTTAAATAACGAACTTTTACAGCATATAGGCAGATCCCTTTTGCGCAGCTGATGACGCTTTGAAGTGACGCTTGAGTGGTCAAGAATATTCCAATATTCATCCATTGATTCCTCCGTCCTCACGTCCTTCCCTTGCATCCTGAAGGGGTGGAGCTAAGACGGGAGGAAAGGAAGCAAGGAAAGGAAACGAGGATGCACAAATAAGAAATGAGAGCACCCCTGGTCGGTACTTCCGCCCAGGGGCGTCGCTAGGGCTAATTTTTGTATAGCCCTACGATTTCCACGGAATTTGTCAAAGTTTGAATGAATGAATCAAAAGTTGGTCATTACACTTAAATCAAGTCGCGATATGGACTAGCATCTGTAAATATTATGCCACAAAAGACTATTTAAATATGAATCCTGCACGTTCTGCGTGTATTTTGATGAATGAATGGGGCGGACGCGCGGTTTCTTTAAATGTAATACTGATGCGCGTGTGACGCTCGCAGTGATTTCAGCGTCTGCCGTTTCACTAAATGAGGACATAAATACATTAACAACATCTCCAAAACTGCTCTGAGAGTCACTTCATGAGCATTTCACTGTTTCATTTGAGTAAAACAAGCGTCAAATATACACACAGAAATTTACAGGTATTCACGGCAAACCGTCAAATTAAAAGTTCGGTTTAACTTTATTAACCATTCAGTAATGTACACTAACTACTACGACTATTACTATTAATTAAAAAATTCTACAATTTTTTTCACCCAATATTTCTTTCATGTTTTAAATTTGAATAGTAAAACCCCTTTATTTGTTAAAAATAAAATATCATTTTCATTTAGAAGATCAATTTATTTAATATTTTATATCTTCATTTGATAACCAGAAAAATACACAACACAGAATTCCATTTAAAATAAATATAAAAATAAATAAAAGTTGTTTTTATGCATTCAAATAAACAGACATGCTAAAACATATTTGGTAACAATAAAATGTAAGGTGAAAGAAAAAAAACATTTCATGGGGTCCTAAACATGTATTTTTTCTTAACTTTTGATAAATTCAAATTTGAAATTGAAGGTAAATTGTATAAGATTCATGGTTTTAATTAATTACACATGATTAATTACATTTTTATTAATAAATTTAACCATTAAATAGAAGTCCAGAAAAATGAAAACGAAAAACGGAATTTAAAAAAAAATAAATAAATAAATAAATTGGGAAAAAAATGGGGCCCTGTTTTTACATGCAACTATATATTTGCTACAGTTATAAATACATCTTCAAATTTATTATTTTATTTGTCTAACATACTTTTGTAAAGTTATAATTTTGTTAAAATACAAAATCTTATGTGAGCATGACCTGAGCTCCCACCCAACAACACTAGCCCCTGATGTTTTAAAATCCTAGAAACGCCCCTGCTTCCGCCTACTTCGCGTGTTAAATTTCCAACGTGATTGTGGTTAAAAGTATATAATTTTTTGTTTATTTAGAGAATGGCAGATCGTTTCGCTAGATAAGACCCTCAAGGCTGGTGTTGTGCTCATTTTTTGACCCCCTGCCAAATTATTACCCCCTCTCATTGAAATTGCTACCTGATTGCTACCTAATCCTAACCCCTCCTCCTCACCTAATCCTAAACCTACCAATAGTAATCACCGGTGTTACGCCAAATTCTGACTCCCGCCAGATTACTACCCCCCTAGTGTTGGTAGGTTTAGCGTTAGGTGTGGGGGAGGGGTTAGGATTAGGCAAATCAGGTAGCGATTTCAAGGAGAGGGGGTAATAATTTGGCAAGAGTCGAAAATGGGCACAACACCGGGACCCATCACGCCGACTTCAAAGAACTAGCGGCGCACAGACTACAGCCGACTGTGAGCTAACGTGCGTTCTGCGCATGCATGAAAAGATTTAGCCGTATATATCAGCAGCTTTTAAAAGTATATATATTCGTCATTCAAAAGGAGAAACCGAAACAGTTATACAGGATAAACGCAGATATGTGAAACGTAAAAAACAGCACTTGTCATTACCATTTCGAATATCAAAACTGATAACTTTATTCATTTTAAGCGGCTCATGTTGTGATGGTCACGTATTGATCACATATTGGAATATTTGGGTAAGATCACGTAACATTAAAGCAGTCTTCTGTTTGTACCGCCTTTATCTACTTACTCGTTTTCATCATTTTCGCTTTAATTCTCCGTTACTGACTCTTTCGCTAAACTAGGCATCCAATCAGGGTTCTCATTTTCCGCGACGTCCACGACTGTCCCGGGCAAACTCCTGCCGACGTGTGGAACACACCAGACTAGCCCGACAGACGCATCTTGGTGTGTCCCGGCCTTTATTCCTCGACTGGGATGATGTAGAGGCTTTTGAAGATGCTTTGAAACTGCAATTTGGACCTTCAACCCACAGACCCCCATTTAAGTCCACTATATGGAAAAATCCTGGAATGTTTTCCTCAAAAACCTTAATTTCTTTTTGACTGAAGAAATAAAGACATGAACATCTTGGATAACATGGAGGCGAGTAAATTATCAGGAAATTTTTATTGTGGAAGTGAACTAATCCTTCAATACGTCATAGAACTTGAGGGTGCACTAACATTGCAGTTTGTACTGAAATATTTTATTGAACTATTCATCTTAATGTAAAAACAGATGCAAATTTGTTTTATGTGAAATTCTAGCTCTTATTAGCAATTAATGCCCATTAAGGTTTCACTTAAGCATTGTGAAAATGAATTGTGTCTATGACCTGATATTCCAAAGAGTTTTATTCAGATAAAATGTCTCCGGCTGCCACAGATTAAGCATATCACTGCTTTTAATGTGAACATTTATTGCTCTTCAGGAATACTGTTGAAAGCCCAAGCATTCAGTTCACGTGGAGATCATACAATTTCACTTTTCACAAAAGCAGTGAACACTTATAATCTACAAAATCTAATTTAAAAATTCTACATATCAAAAAGGAGCTGTGGAAATAGGTATGGGTAGAACAGCCTGTATACATGTCTGTAGGAAGCATGAAAAGTACAGTTTAACACATGTTGGTGTTGACAGTGTTGCTCATGTTTAACCTTTATACAATTGTTTGCCATTGTTTGATGAAACAAAATGAAAATCTCATAACAAATAAGAATGGCTCAATAGTGGTTAAGCATACTATGTCAGTTGAAAAGACAGGCTCACTATATTAAGTTACACATCGCAACCAACAGCACTCAAGTATCTAGTGCATGGAGAAAAAAAAAAAAAAAAAAATCACATTAGTCCATTTTAGAATCTATTTACCAGCATCAGTGGATTAATACATGTCGGTGCTATGCTGGGAAGGCAGTTAAAATCAAAGGACCTAAAAATAAAAGAAAAAAATAGCAAAGAAAGGAAATCTGGCTAGCGCTGCTATTGAGCACTTTGTGCTACAAACCAGCAGATGAACGCACAAGGCAATATGAGGGGAAAGGGGTGTTCCCCTGGAATGTTTAGACACTGGTCTGCCTGTCAACGGGAATCCTCAGATCATCCGTCAAAAGGATGAAACTAAAGGAAGTGCGCGCACACACCCCTCACCCCTACAAACATATGCACACGTTCACACAAACCAAAGATTTGCCACGTCTTCACTCCTAGTAGAGCAGGAGAGCCTATGATGTGAAATGAAAGGTGTTTTACCCGAGTGCTTTAGAACGTGGAGTTGATGGACGCCCATGATTAGAACAGGATTACAGAAAACCACCATGGACACAAGGCTTTCATGTTATTCAATGGCAAACGCTCCGCTAAACCACCAAAAAAGATGAGCTTCCAGTTTTTGATGTTGTTCTTCAGAGAAGAGCCCAAGATGGGTCATAAGGAGTAGATGGGGACGTCACCAGAATGCCCTCCTCTCCTGGTCTATAAAGGATCTGCTAAACTTGCAGGATAAGTGATTTTTAGGAAGGGGGGGGTTTGTACAGTAGAGAGTGTAAAAATTAATAATGTGCGGCCAAACTTCAGTCTTGCTCCATGGTGTCATCTGCAGTCTCTGAGCTGTCTGAACTGATTTCTGCAGTGGTACTGCCCTCTGCTGTCAGCTCTGTGGAACTGCTGGGACATGCAGATGGAGTCTCTGCACTGGACACTCCCTCGTCACTGCTGTTATTGCTGCTACTGCTGACTGGGTCATTTCTCTCGTCCGTTTCCTGAGCCTCGCCGCTCTCGTCGCTGTCCGACCGCTGCTCCGGTAGATCAGATTCGCTGCCGGTTGCCTGATTGTGGGAAGGGTCGGGTGAATCCTCCGATGCAGATTTGTCAACCCCGTTTTCTACGACCTCTGACTGTGTACTAGAGGGTTCTGCAGAGAGAGGAGCAGAAAATGTAAATGTACGCAAAAAAACACTCAACAGCAGCTGATATGCAAAGATGGAGAAATATTAGCATGGCAGTTACATGACCAGGCTGGGTAAAATAAACATTAACAGGGATAAATTAACATTAGTTACTTATTTTACGCCGTTTGAACCCAAAATGCAATGGTCTATGTTGATTTTCAGTCACCCATATTTCCTTGTACAGTTGAGGTCAAAAGTTTACACACACCTTGCAAAATCTGCAAAATGTTAAATATTTTAGCAAAATAAGAGGGATCATACAAAATGCATCTTTTTTTTTTTTATTTTTTTTTTTTTAAATTTAGTACTGACCTGAATAAGGTATTTCACATAAAAGATGTTTACATTGATGCTTCAGAAGAAAACACGATGCATTAAGAGCCGGGGGGTAAGAACTTTTGGAATTTCAAGATCAGGGTATATGTAACTTATTTTGTATTCTGGGAAACATGCAAATATCTTCTGAAGGGCAGTACTAAATGAAAAAATATGATATTTAGGCAAAATAAGAAAAATGTGCACATCATTCTGTTCAAACATTTATACCACTGGCACTTAATGCATTGTGTTTCCTTCTGGAGCATCAGTGAGTGTTTGAATCTTCTGTAATAGTTGCATATGAGTCTCTCAGTTGTCTTCGGTGGGAAAAGATGGATCTCAAAAATCATACAGTCATTGTTGGAAAGGGTTCAAATACACAAAGAATTTGTGGGATCTAAATGATTTTTCCTCAAGAACAGCAGGCAGTTTAAAGGAACACTCCACTTTTTTTTTCAAAATAGGCTCATTTTCCAACTCCCATAGAGTTAAACAGTTGAGTTTTACCGTTTTCGAATCCATTCAGCCGATCTCCGGGTCTGGAGGTAGCACTTTTAGCATAGCTTAACATAGATCATTGAATTGAATCGTTATTATCTCACTCAAAATGACCAAAGAGTTTCGATAATTTTCCCCCATTTAAAACTCAACTCTTCTGTAGTTACATCGTGTACAAAGACGGACGAAAAATGAAAAGTTGTGATTTTCTAGGTCAATACGGCTAGGAACTATACTCTCATTTCGGCGTAATAATCAAGGAACTTTGCATGGGTGCAGCAGGCGCAATGATATTACGCAGCAACTCTGCATCTACACAAACTTAGTGCCGGTCACTTTTAGCCGCTCGCGTATCATTGCGCCTGCTGCACTCATGGTACGGCAACAAAGTTCCTTGATTATTACGCCAGGATTAGAGTATAGTTCCTAGTCATGTCAGCCTAGAAAATCTCAACTTTTCATTTTCCGTCAGTCTTAATACACGATGTAACTACAGAAGAGTCAAGATGAGCAAGATGCTAACGGTCTAATCAGATTCAATTATCTATGCTAAACTATGCTAAAAGTGCTACCGCCAGACCTGGAGATCGGCTGAAAACAGTAAAACTCAACTGTTTAACTCTAGGGGAGTTGGACAATGAGCCTATTTTCAAAAAAGTGGAGTATTCCTTTAACTGTGCAGGACAAACAAAGGACTCGTGAACAACTACCACTAAACAAAAAAAAACAACAGCTGTGGATCATTCAGGTAACAACACAGTATTAAGAATCAAGTGTATGTAAACTTTTGAACGGGGTCATTTTTATAAATTCAACTATTATTTTCTCTTGTGGAATATATGTAAATGTATTTTATGTGAAATATCTTATTCAGGTCGGTACTAAATAAAAAACAACACGCATTTTGTATGATCCCTCTTATTTTGCTAAAATAATTAACATTTTGCAGATTCTGCAAGGTGTATGTAAACTTCTGGTTTCAACTGCATATACAAACTTCTGACCATTAAAGTTTATTACAGAGCATCTCTCTATTTGTACAAGACATTCACAGCTTATCCAATTGGCTTCATCAGTTATCAGGCAGTGGAGACTTCCCTGCTTTTAGACCTCTGAAGTAAACAAAGACTAGACATAAAAAAAAAAGCTCTAAAAGCCTGCAAATACCCAGATTTAGCCTTTATCGAGACATACTAAATCTCCAGTTTAAACACCAGACTGTCTGGCAGAGGGAGATGAGTGCAATTTCTGAGTGAGCCTGTGCAGCAAACCTTCAAAATGTGATTGTGGTACAGGTTTTATGTGAACTCCAGTAGTTTGCAAATTGCACCAGTAATCTGGTTTATTATGTGGAAGCCTATTATAGTGTAATGCATTTTTCCTTGCTGCTCATGTCTGCAGAAATTGCCTTCGCCATGCATGTTAGGATTCAGTTTTGCCAGCAAAGGAACAAAAACAAGAGTGGGGGGAAAAAAAAGTGAGTTAAACAGCACTTTCCATTTTTGGCATGTTCCCCTGAACAGTTACCTAGCTACAGTGGTAAACAGCTGCTGCTAGTACTTGTGGTGGTACTCGTAATACAAATGCATTGCAGATCTGAGACACATAATGCAATATTAAAAGGACCTTTGGGAGGGAAAGCAAATGTGAAAACCGCCTAAGACAAGCAGTTAGCAGTCCCAGACAAAAGATGAAGCCACTCTGAATGGGCAAGGTCTAGATGCTTCAATTAAAATCGATTGAATGTTCTCAATCTCTGTCCATACAGGATGTTAAAAGCAATATCTCTTTATGCATACGCTAATATGCTCTCAACACAGTTCTGCTGGAATTCAGTGCACTGTAAACAGAACATACCTTGGTCTTCAGTGACGGATTTGTCAGGTTTATCGTCATTCACCTCCGCAGTGACGTCTGATGAGGACTGCGGTACATCCGACGAGCTCTCTGCTACCGACGTACAGGGCGACTGCTTTTCATCCTGCTCTTTCTCTATTCCATCCTCATCATCCTCCTCTTCCTCCTTTTCGAACTTGAGTCTCTTTGCTTCATGCGTCTCGGTGTTCGTAGCATCGTCATCTTCACGATGTTTACTCTTCACTGGACCACTGTGTGAACCTTCTGCTTCCGATGGCGAAGGATCACTTAAAAGACAAACATTTTTAGATTCCAAATACAAGTTTTTACAGATCTGAAATCGTGATTTGAGTTTTGTGGCTTTTATTTCAAGTCAAGTTTTGAAATCATTGTTTACTATTAAAGGTTGTCTTTTTTTTTTGGTATTACAATTTAATATATACTTTTTGTTACATGAAGGGGACATTAAAAATGTTTTGGAAACTTTATTATGCCTTCATTTATTTTTGCTTCTTTAAAATGTCTTAAGCCTTTGTTTTTGTGCGAGTGACCCGATAAGCATTTTTGTGTTTGCGCTACGGGGAGCTTTAAAGGTTTCTATGTGTTCTTGCAATGTTGAGTAATGTATCACAGACATATCTCATGAATCCTTTCATAAAGTGTAGAGAGAGTGTAAAATAAGAGAATGATTGTGCAATATAGAGAGCTTTGTTGATTATAATGGAACTTTGTGAGATCACGATGAACTAAGATGAGTGACAGATTTTAATGATTTTTAAGGGAGTTTGTAAATAAGATTTAGTACAACAGTTAAATAAAGTTAATATTAGGTGACTTACATTGTCTGACTTTGCAGTATTTCGACAACAAAAATAGTCTGAAACAAGTCACAACTGTGCCGCTGCACATCTCCATTCAAACACAGTGGTGTTTAGTTTATGAATTAACATGCATTTTTAAATGAATCTAGCGAGTCAATGATTCAATTTCCTATTCATAAAGAGTCAGTTGCTTTATTCCTGAATGAATCAGCCGTTAGAAATGAATCAAATAAATTATATGATTCAGTAATTAAATCAGTGACTTGCCGCCACCTACTGGCAGATTTAAGTTTCATTTTTAACCTTTTAAGTGTCACCCTTCCCCAGTGGGACACCTAAGTTTACTGTACCATATTACAAATAAATCCTAATCTAATCACGGCAAACTATGTCGTTGGAAAGGTCCAAAAAATTTTCGCGCTGCTTTCTGTTACGAATTTTTTAAGAACAGTAATAGATTGATTTATGACAGGAGACCACCTCAAAAATCTGCGTCATAATAGGAGTTTCGACCTTTGTCACAAAAAATCTTTTTTCACTGCCATATTTTCATTTACACTGCCCTCCAAAATTTTGGAAACGCCCTAGAAAAGTGGGGTTTTGGACAATATTGGCATGAATCCTTTTTAACTTGTGGTAATTTTGCACTGATAAGGGACAACACAAACTACGAAAACATATTTTATTAGATGAACGGTTTGTACATAGAAAAAAACTAATTTTTGATTCATCAAAATATCCACCATTATCAGCTATTACAGCTCTGCATAATCTGGGTCTAAATTCATTGTATTCTAATATTAATTGGCAATCAATTGTTGAAGCTGTTAAGGTGTGCTGACCCA
The DNA here is from genome assembly GCA_012976165.1 of Labeo catla. Lineage (NCBI taxonomy): Eukaryota > Metazoa > Chordata > Actinopteri > Cypriniformes > Cyprinidae > Labeo > Labeo catla. The sequence goes on along the minus strand of VONZ01000329.1, from coordinate 603,818 downwards.
AAAATCTTAAACCAGTAACCAGGCATCACAGCTGGCAAAGGGGCATGTCTGACTTTGACATGTATATATTGCCATTATTATGTAATCAGAATGAAAATTATTATTGCTGGTCTTCAATGGTAATGTCAACTTAATGTATTTGCACCAAAAAAATAAGGATTTATGCTGATATCATCCAAAACCACACTTTGCCAGGGGTGTTTCCAAACTTTTGGAGGGCAATGTATTTCAATCATGTAATAATTCTGTATTCAAAAATTTTATATTTAAAACATTGATTTCAACATGAATTTATGAATTTGATTGCACTCATGCCACCTCTGAGCCTCATTAAACATATGAAAAATACACCTACAAGCCACTTTTGTGTTCTTCTATAACACTTCTGTAGTATAAGCACAAGCTCCTAAAAAGAAAAGTAAGCATAGAGCCCTGCTAAAATAGTGAAATAAACCATTTTAATAACCCTCCACCCCTCAAAAAAATCTTTTGATACTGAACAGCTTTAGATGAAATATGAAAAATGAATTAAATGTTTGGGGGAAATATTAAAAGTTAAAAGAAAACTACGAAAAGAAAATTAAAAGTAAATATCACTGAATTGATTACATAGCAAATTATGCAAAAATGTGAAAATTAGGAATTTAAATATGTAAAATGACAGCTAAGTCAGCAAGATAATGAATTCTTCCAAAAATGTTTCAATGGGAAATACAAACAAACAAGCAATACTGCGTTTACTTACTTGACTGTTCTGTCTGATTGCTCTGAGGCTTGTTCTTTGCTTTCTGTGCTGTCAGGAAGGCCGTTGGTGGCTACACTGCTGGACAGGGAGAGTTTTGGTCTGTTCAGTGGCCTGGGTGTTCCTGGACCATTCACATTTCTATCACAGACAATCAAAGACACATCAACCCATTAGACAGTAAAATTAGGTCCAACTAGTCTCTCTTTACAGTGAGCACTAACATTTCAAACTGAATTGGTTTAGTGACCCATGAGGCTATTATCAGAGTTTCCACAATGCTGGTTAAACTCACCTATCTGGAAACGCTGAAGTGTTGCCAGGGAACATGACACCGTTCATTCTGTTCACACAACCCGTCCCTTTTTTCCTTAAAAATAAGAGACAGATTTAAGCATTAAGAACAGCAGAATGGTTTTTCAACACATTACATGCATCACTGAAAAGCTGCCCACTCAGTAAAATATAGTAGGAAAGACTTCAACTCACTCTGAGGTAGGATACACACAACTGACCACCATCACGTTCTGAAAAGAAAAAAAATATTTCATTTAAATTCAGCAGAGACAGTAAATTAATCTGCTTTAAGACCTTCAGAAAACAAAGTGCGAATAAATCCCGTTCCCCAAGAATAGCTTATTTCCTTGAATGCAACATACCTTCTCCACACCCCTGAGGAACTTGTCTGTTCCTGTGTAGTTTCTTTTTGGCTCAGTAAGAAGCTCGCAAAGACGCTGAATAGTGAAAGGAATCCTAAAAAAAATATTTTGATTTAAATATTTTTACAAAGGGATTCGTAGGACAACTGTGGAATATGTTTGTTGGGCCTTACCCGTTGTATCCATTGACGATTTTGAGAATCCTCTGCTTCATCTCCTCAAAGGGAATGTACTCAACGTTTGGATTGGCAGGTCCCCGTTGCTCTGGACATGAGGCTTTAAAATCATCCATCACTTTCTCCAGTTTAAAGAGGAAGTAACCTTTAAACTGAGACCACTGAATCCTGATGATGTAAAAAGGAATGGTTTAAGTGAAGATAAACATGATGAAATACAAAAAAATCTGAAACCTCACACTCTTTATTGCAAAAATGTACTAATAGCACATTCTAAATGGGCAAATAAATGCTTTTTAAAGGATTAGTTCACTTCCAGAACAAAAATTTACAGATAATTTATTCACCCCCGTGTTATCCAAGATGTTCATGTCTTTCTTTCTTCAGTTGTAATGAAATTATGTTTCTTTACAAGCATTTCAGGAATTTTCTCCATAAAAGGAACTTCCAAAATGCAGCTTCAAATGGCTCTAAATGATCCCAGCAGAGGAAGGGTCTTATCTAGTGAAACTATCAATTTATGTACTTGTTAACCTCAAATGCTTGTCTTATCTAGCCGTGCAATGCGCATGCGTACTCTGTGCACTCCAGTTCAATACAGTTAGGGTATGTCGAAAAATCTCATTTTCTCCTCTAACTTCATAATCGTTCTACATGGCTGCAGAAGTATTGACAGTGTTTACAACGTGAATGAGCAAGGGTGGTCAAATGCCCTTTACAAAAAAAAGGTAAAACAGCGATGTAGGATGATTTTGAAGTTGGAGGAGAAAATACGATTTTTCGACATACCCTAACTGTTTTGAACTGGAGTGTAACAGAGTGCACAGAATACACATGCGCATCGCAGAGCTAGAAAAGACGAGCATTTGTGGTCTATAAAAAAGTCTATAAATTGTTATTTTTTAGAAAATAACCAATCGTTTCACTTGATAAGACTCCTCTTGCTCAACTGGAATCATTTAGAGCCCTTTGAAGCTGCATTTAAACTGGATTTTGGAAGTTTAAAGTACAACACTATATGTAAAAAAAAATCTCAGAAACGTTTTCCTCGAACAATTTCTTTACGACTGAAGAAAGAAAGTAAATATTTGTTCTGGAAGTGAACTAATCCTTTAAGACAACAAAGGCTATTGTGACTTATATCCAGTGAAATGGCTTTTTAAAAGAGAAGAAACGTAAGGTGGGACTTGATTTTGTTCATTAGTGTTAAATGATTGTTAATTGCTGCAAAGTGACAGTTTGCTAAAGGTGAGGGATTATTACTGTCCCGAGACACATGCTTGTCAGGGAAAGTTAATGTTTTTGATGAAAAATTAAAAAAGGGCACATAAAATAAAATTAAAAAAAAAAAACACATTTAGAATAAACACTACAATATTACATAAATTAGATTACATTAGATTTGCAAATTTAAAGTCTATTTCCGCAAAGGTAAAAAGGTACTCATGACTTATCACACAATTATGACTCTTCTTAGAATACTCATTAAAGGGATAGTTCACACAAAAATTACAAATTCTGTCATTAATTACTCACCCTCATGTCGTTCTAAACCCGTAAGACCTTCAATCATCTTCAGAACACAAATGAAGATATTTTTGATGAAATCTGAGAGCTTTCTGACCCTGCATAGACGGCAACGTAATTACCACATTCAAGGTAAGTAAGGACAACGTTAAAATAGTCCATGTGACATCAGTGGTTCAACCGTAAGGTTATAACACTAAGACAAGAAAAAAAAAAAAAAAAACAATTAAACAATTTCTTCTCCTCCATGTCAGTCTTCGACGCACGTTCACGAGAGTACCACGATGCATACATATTCTGGTTCAGATAAGTAAGGCTGGGCAAAAAATTTGCAGTCATCCTCTCAATCAAATCTTGAGAGATGTTTACGAAGACTGACTTACGTAAAGTATGTGTCGTCTTCTGCTTGTAAACAAGGCATTGCAATCCGGGTTCTACATTACAATGTCGGCTCCTGCTTCAGCAGGACCTCACGCATGCACTGTGGTACTGACATGGAGGCAAAGAAATTTTTGAATAAGGTCGTTATTTTTGTTTTCTCTGTGCACAAGTATTCTCATAACCTAGTAACATTAAGGTTGAACCACTGATGTCACATGGACTATTTTAACTACCTTCCTGGGTCTTGAATATGTCAGTTGTGTTACTGTCTATGCAGGATCAAAAAGCTCTCGAATTTCATCAAAAATATCTTAATTTGTGTTCTGAAGATGA